>JNDT01001327.1:0-11039 GCA_000697055.1 Saksenaea vasiformis B4078
TTTATCTTATATCACAGTAAGTTTCTTTTTTGCACCTTATGAAGATCTCGCAATTTGACGCGCCTGAACATGACTCCAGTTAAGTGAATCAAGTCAATGAGATTATGACTTTATTTGAATCAGATTTGCCACGACAGTTAACTGATTCATCTTGATTCAAACAACAATAATTCGTTTTTTTGCAGCATATTGTAAGTATATGGCTTCAGCAGCATATTAATACAAATAGACAGAGTTTATTGAAGTGAGCTTACAACGCAATTGCAAACGGTATGCCTGAATAAAAGAATTTTTGGTAATGCGGCGCGTCTTGCTTTTTTCCTTTCCTTTTTTTTCTTCGTTTCTTTTTTTGACCACTTTCCATTTTTGCCATCTTGTCTTTTCTACTGCCATCTTTTTACTGTCATCTTCTCTCTGCTGCGAGTAATTCAATTATGCATACGTTGTCTGTACTCATAAATACTACTGATTTTAAGTTAATTGAGTATGCCTTTCTTTTTCTTTGGACTTCACTCATCAGATTTTGACATGACCTGCACCGAATCTGACACTTTTTATGCATTGGAACCTTTGACTCAGCTACACTTGACTAATGGTAATTTCTAGTACATTGTATTATGAAACGCGCTATGCCAAAAAGATTCAGTGATTGTCAATTGTCGACTTTGCACAATTAATAATTATAAGACCAGCAATTACAAACGCAAACTTCTAGCAATACATTACTGTTACATTCTTATGCAATGTTGTGAAAACTTGTCTTCTACTTTAACTTTCCGGTTTTAAGTTTCTAACTACTAAAGAAAAGATATTTTTTAAATAAAAAAGCAAAGAGTGAAATGCATTCATCTGCAATTCCAATGACAGTCGATTGAGACGAATGAGTATAGAATATTCGTTGTTATTCAAATGAAGCTACAAATATTTGAATAACTATTCAAATATGAATTTCATATTCGTATTTGTTCGTAGCTGACAAACGAATATTCGTATTCATTCGTCAAACTAAAATACTTATTCGTATTCATTCTTTAGACGAACGAATATGAATGAATACGAATATATGAATATTTTGCTGATCCCTATCAGCAATGCCATGAACTGTTGCTCACTCGCTGACCATTTCTACATCCAGACGCAAACTTATGTTCCATGTTGATAGTTGCTTGTCTAGTACCTTCTCGGACATTGACAGGTGTTTGTATGTTTTCCATATCCATGTCTTCAGTCAATCCTTCCATGGCCCTTACTTCAGTATCTTCAGATAGAATATCATACTGAAACCAGTCATCATTCCTCTCAAAGGGCTTCATTAAATTCTTAAGCCAGCAGGATTAGAATTGCAGGGAGCTTATGATGAACAAGGGAGGTTCAGCATGTGTTTGCAATTGAGAACCCAGCTGAGTTATTGGCAGACCAGAATGCACAGCTTGAATGTGAGCTAAAAGAGCTCTAACACTGTGAAAGGATGGCCAGTATTGACACCAACTGTACAGACATGTGTTTGTATTCATCCTTAGATCTATTCAGGCACCTGAAACTAAGACTATCAGTATATTATAGTCTCGTGACTTCAATCATATAAAAAGGGAAAACTGCAATGAAAGACTGTCCAACACCTCTTTTTGACATGCCACGTACAGCAAAAACAAGAAGGAACCACTTGGCACCATACAGGGCAGACCCAGCCTGTGAATATGTTTTTTTATTTTTTTTTAGTACGTGCTAATATTATCTGAGTTGTAGCATCTGGTAGAAGAGAAAGACCTGGATCAGGTTAAACATTTGCAGTGGAATCAATAGCACTGATCTAACACTATAACAGGGATTGATCCATTGGAATTTCGTAATGAGTTCTCTCTCAGGGACTCTACAAATAGTCAGGACGTCAACCCTCATATTAGGGCGTAAGTGATGTGTGGTATCAGCAACTAATGACAACGTTCAGATCTTCTGTTGACTCATTTGGTACTTGCGAACGCTCACCTGAAGCTGGCGTGAGGTATTTTGGCTTAAATTGAACCGTTTGTCATATTGCTTACATGTAGTGAGTTGCTGTCACTTTCAGATGATTCATCAGACATGGAGAAATTTCGGGAAGCTGTTGCGAGGAATTGTTATCTGTCCAACGCGTTTCTGGAGTATGAAGAGGCAGAAGGTGCTACTTTGCAGATAGTAAAGAACATATGTCTTGTTTCAGAAGGCGATGGCTGTTATATGATAAGAAACGAACTAGTTGATACTGTCAGTATTGTGTTTACTACTACAGCTGTTGAAATTGCCTTCTATATCATAGTATATGCATATCACAAGTGAGCGCAGAACAGCACTTCATCAGGTGGTGCTTCAATGGTTAAACACTTATGAGTTTCTGACCAGTGATTTTCCTTCAGAGGAAACAGACACAAAAACGAAGCTATTCACCTATCTTTTTCAGAATCACAGGTCAGGTATTATAAAGGAATGATCCTTACATTAAGTTCCTGTTAGAATCATATGAGAGAACTATAGAGAAGATGGTCAACTTTTTCTAAATGAATGTATTGGTGATTGCATTCAGTTCACTCTCTTAAACAGAAACAGCGGACTGCCTAGACTTGTATCCTGCCCAAGAGTAATACCAAAACCAACAATTTGTCTTATGGCTGTTATGGTAATGTATAAGACTTTGTGATCAAAATGATCCCACTCTGATTATGTTTTTGCAACTGAGCAATCATTAGATCTTCTACCATCTGTCTCACTTAACACATCACGAATCCTCTACTGCAGCTGCCAGAGGCGCACAGTTCAGCCAAAATTCCTGCTGGTGCAATTTATATAGGAGTTTAATGCAAAGTGATGTTGGTGTCGAATTTGCATGGGAGGATATCAAGCATCGAATCACTACTCGTATAATGACAATAATGGGCGGAAGTATGCGTATGACACCTCGTACGTTGCTGTATGGATAGCAGTTCTCAGCCTACATGAAAAGTATCAATGAATAAATTGAAAGCAAAGGTTGCGCTGTCTAATTGTTAGCAAATCATTCTGGTGCCTATTCTTGGTAGATTATCCATTAATATGAGCCATTATCAATGGTCCATCGCGCTATAACATAAATATTTGTGTCCTACACGTCGTCTTTGTGTATGTGCTCTTTTCTTTGAAAACTTGTGAATAGGGAACTCATAGGAATACAATTATTTATATGAGTTATGATAGAGCATTTGACAATATCACTACAGAGTAGGAGGGGGTTAGCAAAATAACCTTACAGTACCAGAATAGACAGTCCTAGACCTTTGATGCCTATGAGCAAATCTCTGACGTTGTTACGCTGGAAATTTCGGGTAGTTAAGTTCTTAGGTAGACTTCAGCAATATGACAGAAGCGGTGATAAGAAAATAAGAATGAATAAAAGTTCGGTTCAGATAAGAGTTCAGTTTCGTGGAATTTAGTTCGATGTTAGTGAGCACCAGGTGTAGATTTGAGTCGGACACCAAGACTTGGAGTATTTATCAATGAAGATAAATGAAAGAAAAGAAAAAGGAAAGAGGTTGTCAATAAAGACAAGAAAAGAGAAAAGGAAATATGTCATTCGGTTGTAAGTGAGCACCAGATACTTTTATAGTCGGTATCAAAGACTTCAAAGAGTTAATGATGATAAAGGTATCAATGGAGTGATCAGAGATAAAAAGGGAAGCGTGGAAAAAAATAAAGTCAAAGGCAGTAGAAAATCAAAGAGAAACAAAGATATACTTGCTTGCCAAAGTAATATCGTGCTGAAAACTGTCTTTATTGTGATCCCTATGAGGGCTATTTATACTAGTTCTAGTCTATGGCTGTTCTACAAATAATCATTGTTGTGATGGATATTTAGCAAGTCCGATCCATGAAAAGGATCAAAGTGATCGTGTAATGGGATCAAAGTGATCGTGTAACGAGATCAAAGTGATCCCTTCAGAGTAGGAGTTTGATTTTGGATTTTCAGGAGTGAGATGAGTGAGGAATTGTCAAGATGTCAGAATTGTATTGCAGTAGGTGAGAAAGGTATCTGTATTGCTGGGAAGAAGATCAATTCCAACTGTGTGAGTTGCGTATAGTTAGTCGATATTGTTGAATATGTCCAGTTTTGAGATTATGTTTTGGTCATTGTAAAATGTTGAAGCATTGAGAGCATGCTTATGCTCTACATCATCATCTGGGTCTGAATCTTGAGCTGAGGCAGCTTGGCACCTTACAACGTCTGCTCTTCCATGCAATAGAGTCACTGCATACTTGGTCACGTCTTGTTTCTGTAATGACACAAAGTCAGCATATCTTTCTACCAATCGTAATCAGCTATTGATGGTAGATGTGACATGGTCACTGTGGTATGTGTCTGGAGTATGAACATGAGCCTTCATTTCTATTGCTGGTTTTGTTACTTGTTCCATGGCCTTCTTGGATGCTTCAGCCATGATACTGACCATATCTGGCATGTTCAATTGTTTGCTCATGGTTGGTTCTTGTTCTGGTTCCTGTTCTAGTTCTTGTTCAAATTCTTCTTCTGATGTCATGTCTTCAAATTGTTCTTGTGTATGATATTGTGTGAATGCCTCTGGTAGATCAGTTTTTTGCATCAGCTACCAAATGTCATTTTCTTAGATCTGAGTTGTATTCCTATTCTTAATATGGTTTCCAGAGATGATAGGTCAAACGAACAGATAGTAAAATACAAGTTGATAATCAAATGTCCTTTATTTTGCTCAAGGCAATTGGAGTATTTATACTACTTCTAGTTGGATCAGAATCTGAGAAGATAACTATAACTAATGATGACAATATGTGAATGTACCACTTGTCTATGATGTAATTTCTAAAAATAATGTGGCGATGCCACCATCGGAGTTGTCAAAGAAGGAACGGCGATTGAAGTTGTTGAGGCGGACAACAAAAACAACACATGAAAATGTCGTTTTCGTGGGGTGTCTGTACACAACTACTGTTTTGGCTATAAGTCCAATCAAGCTGGTAAGGGATCACCAAAGATAATCGTAAACAGAAGAAATAAAAATAAGATAAACGGATGATGATCTTTATTGCACAAACTACGCGGGATATTTATATACATTATTTTTTCTATTGTTTTCTATGAACGGAAGATGCGAGAAGTGTCTAAGAACTTCCTGGAAGTTCTTCGGTAAAATAATTTTGCGGGTAAGGGTCTGACAAAAATGACATGACACAAGCACAATATATGCAAAAAATATCCGGCCTACCAGATTCGAACTAGTGACCTAAAGATGACAATGTTACTACAGTCTTCCGCTCTACCACTGAGCTAAGGCCGGGAAGGTGCTATTGACAAAGTTATAAGCAAACATATGGTCACAGTCAAAAAAGGTTGGAATGGCTTGAGTTTGACTGTTGGTAGTTCCAGAATCTATAAATATGTCAAAAAGAGCTAGTATTATTCTTTAGTTTATTAAAGATAGTAAATTATCAAGTAATTTTAAGAATTTAAGAACTAATATTATATTATATTTTTAACTTGTTAGTAAAAATAAATATATTTTTTAATAATATTTAAATGTAAATTTGATAATAGAAATAGCTAGTAAGATATAAAAAAAAGTAGCTTTAATAGATAAAAATAACTTAATTTATATGAGTATTAAGTATAAATTTGAGTCAAATATTAAGACTTAGATAAGTAGTAAGGCTTGAAAAAAGAAAAAAAAATATAAAAGTTAAGGACATGATTTTGACTTTCTATATATGGTCTTGCAAATACAGTTTTACTAAAAACATTATCTATGAAATATTTCAATATAAGTATATATATATTGTAGTTAAATATATATAAATATATTCATTATATACTAAATATTATAATGATCATATTCACTGTGCATTTAAGCATATGTAACTATACTGTCATTATTTAAATGTGTATAAGCATACAGTGACTCAAAAAATTACCCAAGTATTTTGAAATTTTTGACATTTACTTAAATTGTACAACATTTTTCTGATTAAACTCTTGTAAAACCTATATCATTCGATAGAGCTATTAATCAGCTTTTTGACAATATATAATATATGTTATAATGTCTTATTGATGTGGAATAAAAAGGAATCAATAGATTCAGCAAGATTAGTGTTTATTCTCAAGAAAAGAAAAAAAAGAATCAATCTTGTGAAAAACTTTTCTATCTGAATTGATGATATTTATATGTCTTGTTGACTTTGGAGTAGATTGTTAGCTTATGTCTTAGATATCGCTATTGTCTGTTAACCAATCTAAAGGAGTATTTTTAGAGATCAGGTTAAAGAAGAGCTGTGTGGTAATTCAGAATGTAGTTCATTGGGACTGTCTCAGTTGAATTAGGGACAGTAGAATTGAAAGAGCAGATCTTATTGTTTCCGAATTTCCTGGTAACTAGATCATGAATGAATATGTTTTGATTGGTACTCTGAGTATGGACATGTCTTAGGATAATCTTGTAAAGTCATTGTAAGACTGACATGGTCATATTTTCTTATATGTCATAATGACATTGAGCTGCGTAAATAGTGTTATGAGTAAAAGATCAATGTCAGATATGCCATATGCTATAGTATTTGGAGATGATGATTAATAAAAGACAATATATACTGAGAATAACAATAGTATGGTGAGACTTCTATTTATTTCGGATAGAAGTAAAAAAAGAGAATTATTACTACTTTTTTGCTACTGTTGTAAATAAAATAAAATTCTTCTTAATGGAGCTTATGTCTCTGAAACAAGTCCAATCAAGAGATACAGTTTATAGTGACTATATTCTCTTAACTACAGTGAAATACCACATTACCTCCCTTCAGGCTCTTTAGCCACTTGAAAATGATAAGTTTAATGCTTATTATATTTGGAGCATTTATGTGTTTATGGTTTTATAGTGATGTAGTTGCGTTTGAGGTTGTCTGATTTACTTTTAGTGGGACTATCAGCTATGTAATCCCAATAAGCAGCAATGCTTTTGGAGTCTGTAAAATGATGAGCAGGTTCTTATGTATCATCTTTAGCCTCATAACCTTTCCAACGCACTTTATACAGATATTTACCTTTTTGTTTCTTGTGAGAGACAATAGCATCAACAGTATAGATTTCATCAATGGGTACTACTTCATCTTGGGAGATTAATTTTAGTACCTCCGGAGGATAGTCTCTTGATAACAAGTCTCCTTTTTCATCTCTTAAGGTATATGCACCACTACTGTTTATACGATCAACCATATATGGTCCTTTGTACAATGGATCCAATTTACCTGGTTGCAATGTTTTGATCATGATGTGGCTATTTTGTGGGAAATTTACCAGAACATGCATTTTGTCAAAATTACCCTTTTGTACATTTATCACTGCTTTAGTTCTTTCAGCAATGGCAGGGAAGACGACATCAGCCATGTGCTCAATTTGTTGTTCAAGTTCTTTATGACTCATGTTATGACCTTGGGCATCCTCACGGTAGTCTTTAAACAGATTCAACTTGCGAGCAAACATCAATGAGAAAGGAGCAGAGTTATGATGTTTAGAGATTTTTACATTTAATGCCAACTGTATACTCGGCATGTATATGTTCCATTCTCTAGTTGCACCTTTTATACTCTTTCTGATTGTTTGTACCAAAGTTTGCACCCAGCGTTCTGCTACACCATTTCCCCTGGGATAGTAAGGAGTTACTAGGCGATGGTCAAAGCCAGCAGCATCTATGAATCACTTCATGAGTCCATTGATGAATTCATTATCTGACTGTAATATGCGTGGCAATCTGAAATCACAGAATACTTGAACTAACGTTTTTATAATCATATCTGATTGCTTATTTGGGATTGGATGGAGGATGCAGAATCGTATGCATATGTCTACCATAACGAGGAGGTAATTGTTTCCAGTTAATGAGGTGGTGAATGGGTCTACAAGGTCAATTGTCCAGTGATCTTCTGGAATTGTTGAATGGACAGGTCTAAGTGGATGGACAATATTGAATCTTTGGCATTCATTGCACTGTTTAACAATTTCAACAGCATCTTGTAGAATACCCAACCAGTTCATGCCATCTGACTTAATGGTCTTGACAATAGATTCAGCACCAAAGTAACCTAAGAGATGTGCCTCTTCGAGTACCTTTTTGCGATCCATTTTACTTGGAGTAATGTAATCTTCCTCAATTGTCACTTTACAATTATTCTGCTGTCACTCCTTGGGGCTTATAGCCGTAGCGTCCTGGGCATTACCCCCCTCCAGCTCATTTTCTGCTGGGAAAAGGCGCGACAGTGAATCAGGTAATATATTGCTAATGCTTGGGAGGTGAACAACTTGGAAATCATAGTCCAATAAAGTGTCCAGCCAGTTAATCATCATGGCATTAGCTTGCAGTTGCATGTGCAAATACACCAGAGCTTTGTGGTTAGTATAGAGTATAAACTGATTGCTCCACAGATAAGGATGAAATTTGTTTAAAGCAAAAATAATAGTGAGAAGCTCTTTACAGGTGACAGAATAATTGCATTCTGATTTACTTAAGGACCGTGCCATGAATGCAATGTGATGGGTCTTACCATTTATAACCTGATACAGCACTGCACTGATGCCTACATTGGATGCATCTGTAGCCACACAGAAAGGTTGAGACAAATCCAGGTAGGACAACAATGGCGCACGCGAGATGACATATTTGAGATCTTTAAATGCCTTACTATGTTTATCAGTCCATATGGATTTTAAGCTGTATGTATTTCTCAAGGCATCCAGAGGTGCAGTAAGGCGGGAGACACAAGGGATGTGTTTCCTGAAATAGTTGACAATGCCTAAAAATTGCTGTATCTCTTTACTGGTTTTAGAAATTGGCCATTCAGTAACATTGGTAACCTTACACTGTAAGTGTGGTTTTGTGTAAGGGAAAAAGAAATATGTCATTTGGTTGTAAGTGAGTACCAGATACTTTTATAGTTGATATCAAAGACTTCAAAGAGTTAACAATGATAAAGGTATCAACGGAGTGATCAGAGATAAAAAGGGAAGCGTGGAAAAAAAAATAAAGTCAAAGGCAGTAGAAAATCAAAGAGAAATAAAGATACACTTGCTTGCCAAAGTAATATTATGCTGAAAACTGTCTTTATTGTGATCCCTATGAGGGCTATTTATACTAGTTCTAGTCTATGGCTGTTCTACAAATAATCATTGTTGTGATGGATATTTAGCAAGTCCGATCCATGAAAAAGATCAAAGTGATCATGTAACAAGATCAAAGTGATCCCTTCAGAGTAGGAGTTTGATTTTGGATTTTCAGGAGTGAGATGAGTGAGGAATTGTCAAGATGTCAGAATTGTATTGCAGTAGGTGAGAAAGGTATCTGTATTGCTGGGAAGAAGGTCAATTCCAACTGTGTGAGTTGTATATAGTTGGTTGGTATTGTTGAATATGTCCAGTTTTGAGATTATGTTTTGGTCATTGCGAAATGTTGAAGCATTGAGAGCATGCTTATGCTCCACATTGTCGTCTGGGTCTGAATCTTGAGCTGAAGCAGCTTGGCACCTTACATATCCCCGGGGGCTGGAGAAAGTGTGGTCCCTTCACTCATGTTGAGAATCTTCTTGGCAAGTCATCTTTGTTTTAACGCGGTCATTTCCCTTGGTAGGGACTTCGTCAGCAAGGTGTACCAGGTTTGCTGATTGTTGACTTGAGTAGGTAGGAGTGATAATTGTTGTAGTTTGTGTCCCAAGGTCTGTTGAGCTTTGTGAAACTTCGCGATGGCCTTTTCCTGCTTCTTGTATTTGCGGCGAAGCTTTTTGACAGCTTTCTTGAAGGATTTTCTTTCTTCAGGCGTAACCTTGAAGTGCTGATCCAAGTAGTGGAGACTGTTCTTGGTTTTTGGGAGCTGCTCGGAGCTTGAGGCGGCTGAAGTCGAAGTAGGGTATGTTAACGGAGACAGCGCACTTGCTAATTGGGATGGAGTTGCTTGGTCCAGGATCTGGTTGAGGAGTAGGCTCTCGTCATTGAGCAATAGGGCTGGTAGAAGTGGTAGGTCTTGTTCCACTTGAGTGTGTATGGGATCCATCATCAATAATGGTTCTTGAGGGAGGAGAGAGGTTCCTACACCTTCGGCTTGCATCATGCCTTGAATCACTGGCAGATCGTATTCTGTCAGATCGAGATGGTCATAGTTCTGGAAGTTGAAGTTGTTCAGGCTCATGTTGAGAGGCTCCAGGTCGTTCAGGTATTCCATGTTGAGAGAGAAGAGTTCTTGAGGCAGTAGATGTAGGATGTCTGTACTTGGTGTCTGGCAGGATATATATATGCATTCAGTTTCCATGTACTGGCTCCTTGATTGATTTTCCTTCTAGATCTGCTAGTCGATAGGATCCTTTCCTGCGAGATTCCTGCACAATGTAGGGTCCTGTCCATTGATCCTCTAACTTTCCTGCCCAGGAAAAATCCAATGCATTCTTGTATACTTCAACGTGATCACCTTCTTTAAATGGTGGTCCCAGCTCTTTCTTCTTGGATATAATCTTCCGATCAATTGCTTTTTTCTGTTGTTCTTGCATCTTGAGGATCGATCTGGCAGCGTTTTTCTGTATAACTTGTAACAATTCGACTTGTTTGGAAACTTGTTGCAGGTATGCATCTTCCTTGTCTGTTCCATGATCTGGATTGGTTTCGGGTTCCACACTCTGATTGAATGGCATATGTGCTTATCTGCCATAAATGAGAAAAAAGGGTGTGTGTCGGGTTGTCTTGTGTTGGATTGTACAGTAAGAGAATAATGTTGCAGGAAGGTACAGATGCCAATCATTTTTGACGTTTTCTGGAAGCTTGCGGAGTACTTGTCCAAGGGTGTGGTTGAAACGTTCTACTAGCCCATTTGTTTGTGGATGATATGGTGAGGTGGTCTTGTGCTTAATGGAATATTGTTGACAGACAGCTTCTACGATCGCATTTACAAAGGCTTGTCCATTGTCAGTAATGATGGATCGAGGACAACCATGGTGACAGATGATATCTTCATATAAGAAAAGTGAAACTT
>JNDT01001328.1:0-19662 GCA_000697055.1 Saksenaea vasiformis B4078
TCTTTGACGTTCACAGAGAGGACACGTGGACGTGAGTCTGGCGTATGGTCGGCAAGAATGGACAGCATTGCCAAGGCGTGAATGTTTCGACCGGCATTGATATCTCGTTGCCAAATACGTGAGCAGTTGTTACAGACTACTACGCTATGCAATTTCGAATCGTCGATCTCTACATTTTCCTTGCCTTGATGACCACACGTACTACAGACCTGGCTGGTGAATCTTTCCCCGACATTGACCATAATCAAACGTCCATGGAACTCGGCCCTCTTCAGTAACTTTCTGAAAGTCCTGGCTTGGCCATGGGGCTTGCCCCGAAATGTTCTTCTTCCAAATTTGCCGTCTCCTACGCACACAACGTTGCAACTTTCCGGGGATGTAACGGTGAACGGTTCCTTTTTCCATTTGTTTCTAAAAGACCGATGAAAATCAGTCGACCAATACACCCTTCATGTGTGAACATGAATAGCAATAGAACTTACTGCTTTGGATCTGATAGAACTTGACCACCTCTAAAACGGTGTCGACGTCTTTTCTGTTTCATAGATTCGTCACGGCGAGTTCGAGCTCGCACTACAGCTTGGCTAACCTGGTGATGCGCTGGAGGATTGTACTTACGACCTCCGCTGATAAAGATGTTCACCATTTCTTCATGAACTTTTGGGAATTGCTACGGATACTCAGCATCTACCTCTTAGGGACACTCATGCAACGCATTTTCACCGGCTCCTGGGCAAATGTCTTACTACGTTTTAATGCAAGCATGACGGTACTCAAATAAAAACCAAATCGCGGGTATCTGTGCAGCTAGCGTCCATAAGATGAGCGCCTATGAGCTGAGTGCCCATAAATTAAGTCCTCATCGAGCGCTTACAGCTAGGTATCATAATGTTCATCTATCTAAGCCTAAACAGTCGATGCTCGGAAACTCGAACGCTTCTTGGTATCTACGTACGACCAGATTTCATTAGAGAATTCTAAGCTATCTATCTAATAGTTCTCTGAATTATGTTACATGAGTGTCCCTAAGAGGTGGATGCTGAGTGTCCATAACAATTCCCGAACTTTTTGCTTTCCTCTGTAGTTGAGAAAACGAAGGCGCTGAAAGTCTCTTCCATAGAAGTTGAGCAAAGTAGGCAAGTTGGCCAAGGATTGCCGTATGTACTGTTGTACGTTTTCAGGGCGAGCTGTTTTGCCGAAGCAAGATTTGATTCAACGTCGACAATGCCGTTCTCTTCTTTCCATTCACGAATCGTTGCGTTGGTTTTCTTATAACCGGCTTTTACGTAGTACTCCGCTGCAGAGAATTGGAGAACCTGGTGTCGGTTGTTGGTTGCTGAGGGAGGTTGGTCGTAGACCGTATGGTCGCTATCGTCCACAGCAACGAAGACTTGCGTTACTCCAGGATCTACGCCCCAGATCTTGCAGAAGGACAAACCTTCACGCGAAATATCTTTTAAATCCAATGACGGGAGGCGATCTTCGGGTACAACCTTTTTAAATGGGAAAGACACAGCAAAACCATCCGTTAGGCAGTAATTTTCAAAATCTCCGCGTCTATATAATAAAGGTAAGAGCACAATATTGAGTACATTGATTTTTTTTCTTTGTGTCTTGCCCATTGAATTTACTCAAATCGAATATCTCGAAATGCGGATGTGGACGATCTGAGGGCACCACAGACTTTTGAGGAACGGCGAATCGGCCAAGTCTAAAGTGTCGTAGGACCGTTCCTAGCGTAATGTAATCCAGATGTATATATTTGAAAGTGAGAGCTGGAACAGGAACCATGGTGAATAAGCGAGACTGTGTCTTCGTAAGGAATGTGGGTGGGCGAAACGTGCCATTTGCCAGTTGCTGTTGTGCATCCAAAATGAATGTGCGTACTTGTGCAATGGATGCATCGCCGAACACAGGTGGCAATCGGGTTGGCTCGAAGTGTATATTTTCGTTGATTATTTTGGTAACGACTCTTGCGAGATTCGTTCTCTTGCGATACGATAATCGAGACCATTCGGTTAAATCGACGAGGAAATGTCTTGTCCAAACAGGAATTGCCTTGTCCTGGACAGTTGGTTCCAGTTGTTGGTCTCCTTCATTCCAAGATTCTATTTCATCCAGGATTTCAAACAGGATTGGCAGAAACAAATGTGGAAATTCTGGTAGCGTGGCAGGGGTGATTTTGACGTCGTTGCCTGAAGTAATAGTACTGGCGGTGGCCATACCAGTGAGGCCCAAAGTTCCAACCGATGATGGTACAACAGAAGGGCCAGCAGTGGAAGAGACATCCATGGGCGAGGCAGCAGTGGATGAGGCAGCATCCTGACCTGGTATGGGAAGCCGCTGTCGTTGCAGGCGTATGTTTTCCCCTATAGAGGCCCACTGTTCACTAGTGTGGGTTATCAGAGTCAGAAGCAGTTCGCGAATGAACGACCTCTGGCCATTCTGGTGGAAACTTGTCATCATTGACTGTCAATTGATACACAAATTCGGCGTACGCGTTTGCTTGGGCTTCAAAGACTGTGATATAGTTCATACAAAAGAAAACAGGGAAGAAAAATTGTAAGCAAATATTTCTGGTTGCCCTTGTTGTCACGCTTACCGGAATACGACGCAGTATATAAGTCTGGAGATAGGAGATGTAAAATTGAACAAAGTTTTCTGCAACGTGTGACACGAAATTTGATGCGCATTGGTTTGCTGTGTATGAAAGAATGGAACTGAACGCAATGGGATGACGATTAGGGACCGGTGAAGGTACTAGGCTGCAGCGTGCGCTTGGGTACTGTTGAATGAATTCTTCAAACTTGATCTTGATATTGACTCGCAGGTCGTAGTCAAATATCCATGTGTTGGAAAATTCTTGACCAAGAAGCAGTTGAAAGATTCCCGTAAAAAAATGCTTGTCGAACAAACAGGGTAAATGGGTAACCGTTCGGTTAACCTATACGTGATGTAGTATACCAAAAAAAGATGGGCATGGATGACAATCTTTCGATTGTGGGCAACCACCATTTCCAGTCCTTGAATAAACTGGTTTTTTTCCTGTTCATTCCTATTTTGCAGTAAATTTTCTGAGCCGTGTTTGATCACGTAAGTCCGTATCTTCGCATTTCCGAGCTTTTCTTTCGTTTTTGTACTCTGTCGCTTCTTGTAATCTGGACGTATGGAGTTTGAAGCACCATATGAGTCAAAAATGAAGCTCGTCGTCGCTCTGCTTCTGCTATATCCGCGCGAGCATTGGCTTCTTCTGTAGCTTTTAGACACGTTGGACAAGGTCTTCTTTGTGCGGTCGAACTTGATTGCACTGTCCTCTGACGTGGTTCTCTAGCTGCTTGCTTTTCTTTTTTTTTTTTCATCCCGGCTTTGTTTCCGTTTCGTACTCTGCCGACCTTTCCCTCGCTTCTGCCGCTTGGGAGTTTGAAAGAATACAGGTCAGACGCACGGCTTGAAGCAAAGCCAAAAAAAAACTTATGGGGCTGTTCATCATCAGTTGTTGCATTTTCAGCTTCTTCAAGTAGCCGTCTTTGCTTTTCTAATTTCTTCTTATGAATTCACGCACGGTTCTGGACATCAGTCTTGTTAGGAAAGAAAGAACGTGAGAGTGAAAAGAGAGAAGAATGAAGTGATGCATAAGAAAAGAATAGAGTGATAAATAGGGAAAGCTTTCTCACACCTGTTTTCAACGAGTAACAAATTCACACTTCGATCTGGTATCGTAGAATTGCCAAGTGGACGGATGCTCCTGCTTAAAAAGCGTAAACATGGTTTAACTGGAACCATACTACTTTGTCGTCCCTGCATAAATCAACCCAGCTTGACGGGAGACCTCATCTTACAAACACCAGGTACCACCCATTTTCCCATGTAATCGAGGAAAGTGATGCTGTCCAGTGTCTGAATCAAAAATTTATCTACGTTCGCTAATATATCAGCGTTGGATGATAATGATCACCTACTATACTGAAAAGGGCTGAGTGTCATGGACGCTTAATTATGGTCAACGCTGGAGAGGCATTCACAGACTCACATCTACATGCCCTCTCTGCGAAGACTGAAAAATAATCCGAGCAACAGAAGCTCGCGACATTTGGACAATGTCGTAAGTATTGCCACAAAAAAAAAATAGGAAGTTGAGAACTTCGATTGGAACAGGTGAGTGTAAAAAGATCGACCCCATTGATTTCCATTTTTGTAGTTCGCTAACGACAATTTTTTTTTCTTTCCTTTGCGACATTCATTTTGTGAAATATTATAATTTTGCGCCCATTTAGGGACCCAGTTGATGTAAGTAGAGTACTACGACGTTGCCAATTCATTGGTTAATGACCGCATATGTAATTCCTTCCTTAGCGCAGCCCTGGCTCTCCATTGATGTAGAATTTATTTAGAGCAGCGGTCTTTGTACTCACAGGCTTTATCTGGGTCGACAAAATGAAACTCAGATGTCCATTGTGTGTGGGGTTCCAATCGGATCAAACTTCGGCAGTAATAGCAACAAGTCAAAAGAGTACGACAATCGAAAAAGTTACTTTCTCGACTGAAATAAACACCGCATCCAAGATCCGAGTGAAGTCAACAGATTCGTGATAGACACGATCCACAATACCAAGGCTGGCAAAACGGTGAGCCAGGATGGGGTACTCGTAACCTGGTGTAGAGCTTTTTTTTTTTAGAATTTTCCCGCTCAAAGAGAAAAAAAGAGGCCAAGGTTTGCTTGGAAAGATGAGAAGTAGGAATGAGGGCAGGTGCCAAAAACCAATAACAACACTGCTCTGGGAGCTAATACCACATCTGCATCCTCATTTCGGCAACTGCATATTCTTGGCGACGTCGCGAATCACCTACAAAAACCGATAAACACGTTCTTCTGCCGTATCTGGTCCACCAAACTTTAAAGACAGTTTCGGGCTTTGTAAGAATGTTTCTGTTCCTGAAGTGGCTGAGACAATGTATCTTGACGAAATTTCGTAACATCTCAAATCAGAATGGTCACCGGCGAGCCGGATCAGTTTCTCATAGGCTTCGTTATGGAAACTGCTTTTCAATGACATATATGTTATCTGTAACCTGCACTGGTTCCATATTGATATCGGTTTTTGATGTCGTTACGTATGTTATCACTGAACTGTGATTAAACCTTGTTCCAAGGATCGGGCTCACAGACGGTCTTTAAACTTCAAACCACATGGTCCCGCGTGCCAATTTGATAGTGCTGCTAGACTGCATTGGCATGTATCATTTATCCGATGGAACTATGCTTCATAATCCCGAAATTATTTATTCCAAATACGTCGTAATAAGGTTTATGATGACGAACAGCAATAAACAGTATCGGCTGCTCTTGCCAACCTCGAATCGTGTTCCGAGGAAGCGGAGAAAGACAAGTGAAGATCCTGGTCAAAATAGAACCATCATATTGCTGCCTTTAAAAAAAATAACGGGATTCCTATCTGACACAGACAGGCGATCTGCACCTGAGAGCAGGAAATGGGGCGTATCTCATTCAGTTTCAATGACACTCGTTTACAGAAAGTGCCGCCAGTAAACAGGATCATAAAAATTGGGATCTATTCGATTCTTTAAAATGTCGCCATCAATCATCAGATATCGTTCATTAGATAGGCTACATAGAGATCAGTGACCAATGGGTCAGCATTATTTGCTAAAACGGAAGGTTGATTTCATGCTAATGAAGTAGATTAATATAATTAGATGTAACAAACGTATATAGAAGTAGCAAATGATAAATCTAGACCAACTCTAATACATCGGTTGTTTTCTGTCTTCATACGAGGCTAGACGTGCAAGGCTAGTCTCATCGCCATTTTGCAGCTGACCTCCTACAACCTGTTCAACTTCTCCGTCAGCCAGTTCGATTTCCTCAATGGTCACGTCAGGAACGGTATAGCAGACCACATAGGCCAGCAAAAGACCGACTGCATTGATTGCAAATGTGATGCCAAGTTCTGTCATGAAAGGGGTTCCGACAGCGTCCACTTGAGCTGCAATGGCATTTGCAGCGTTTTGAATTGTTTTGTAAAAGCCACCGAAGCGCGCGGCTCGTTCTGTATCATTTGTCATTGTTCCAATCAGCCAATAGACGAAACCTTGGTATATAGCATCAGCGAAACCGAAGAGAGCATACTCGACGCATAGCGGCGTGTACAAGGGGTTGTTGATCTCAATAAGCTTGAAGTTGGGGTCGGCTACAGATTCACGGGTAAAACGTTGCTGAATAAAGATACAGCCGATCCACAACGCAGAGATTGTGACAAGTACAATCGTATTTCCGAGGAATGCGCGACGACGACGTCTTCCTAAGCTCTCCAAATCCATCAACCAACCAAAGAAGCCGGCACCGACGATTTGGCACAACCAGTACACAAAATTGTTAATTGATCGTCCGTGCATGGCGAAATAATGAGGCCCATTGTAGACCTGGAATTGATATGTATAAAACCAGTTTGAACCTGCAAAAAGGGGAATGAGGATCAACATGCGCCAGTTTCGGAAAAGTTTGAAAATTTCCACGAGTTCACGACGCCAGTTGGAAAATTTGTGGAGCGACACCACGGAACCGTCATTGCGGATGACTTTGCTGGCTGGCAGGAGAGCAAGGGCAAGAAGGGCACCGAAGAACATGATGATCATAAAAGCATAGTATGTCGTCGGTTGAACCTCGGTTTGGTTTGCGTTCCATTCATTTGCCAGCGGGATCGCAGCACCCACTGTGGCACCCAAATTGAACACAATCCAAAAAATGGAGAATGCTTTGCCTTTCTCTGATTCGGATGGGTACGACATCATGATACCAGCTTGAGCTGTCCACAAAAAGCCAGCTCCAACACCTAAAATAGCGCCAGTGGTAATCGTAAATGCGGCACTGTTGGCCAGATACGATCCGACATAAAGGACATAACAAAGGGCAGCGGGAATGATAACTCGAATACCAAAGATGTTGTAACTATAAATTATGGTTTATTACAGACCCTTCCAGAACACATGGGACTTACATGGGGGCACCAATTAAAGAACATACGGTAAATGTAACGGCGAGAGCAGTGTTGGCATTGTTTACGACGGTGGTATCACGCTTGCCACCACCTCCAATACCGTTCAAGGCATTAAACATACCAGGACAGCAGAAACAGATAAAACCGACCAGGAATACCTGGAAGGTGGGACTGTTGAACCGAAATGGTAATCTCATTTCAAGATACAAGAAGAAGAAAGAGAAAAGTATGATAGCTACGATAGGGTTTTTTACAGAGGGATTTCAGCGGCTGTGGGATGTTTTTCTCGATTTGGGTTGGTTGCGGGTACACAAACTCATTTACCAGTCGCGACCCCATCCATTTGAAACTCCATGGCAACCCGGGAAGAAGGTCTCACCAGTGAAAAAGTCGCAGTTTCAGGTTCAGCCAGACAAAGATAAAATTAACGATTTGCTATGAGTTTTCCCTCCTTCTAAATGCTGTAATAATAGTACGCTTCGAATCACATCTTGGAAGTTCGTGCTTCGCGTTACATCGGCAAACCATTTTTGGATACCACAGCTCTGTATTTGAGAATAAAGCGCAGATACTGAACGGAATCGTGATGCTTGGTCCTCAATGATACTACACGTGTTAATATGTGCAACTTCAAAAGGATGAGAGATAATTTCGTTGAAGATGAAGAAAAAATACGAATCCCCGATTAAATCTGTGAGGCAACAGTTGGACAGGTAATAATCAAAAGATCTCGATATTTCAGGATGTTTTCAGGACCGTTAGTACGGTTCTATGAGGTTAAGGAGTCTCAACATCTATATAGCTATCTGTTCTAGAGCGCATTATCTCAACAGCCTACAGCCTTGATTGATTTATATTGGGATGACCTACCTTTATGTATGTTGGGCTGTAAGTCTCTCTGCTTGCAAGTCCTTGATGGATGCTTCATTTAACTAATGGTGCGTTTAGCAAAGGATCGTTATCGTAGTGTTGCCCTTATCCTCTTTCATCCGGAAACTAAATATGTGTGTAAACTTCCAAGAAGTTTATAAACATTTGAGGACAATGTATCTTCGGAATCCTTGCTACAAGATACTGATCTAATTAATACAGCGATATTGGTGGCGACTAGCCGATGCGTACGTTGCTGTTTCTCAATGAGCCCGGTTTCTCGTCAATCAGACAGTCCGTTACAACAGAAGGTTTCCCGCATACCATATGAGATTCGTTTATACAATTATAGGCAACGATGCGCGCACTGAAGTAAGAAATTAATATGCATCAGTTGGCGATAAGGCTTTTGAATCAAGGGTTTACCGACCCGGAAATTTATTGGGCCTTGCTCGGCAATAGTTTCTACCTGAGAGGAAACCTATCAGCAATGGATCAAACTTGTTGGGTAATAGCGACTTGATATGTAGGCACTACTCTTTCCTAAAATACTGATACCCGCGGATCATTTTTCTCTGCTAATGCAGCAAGAGGTAGATACAGATTTGGAAAACGAGATGACCGGTGTAATTGAAGTCCGCGCTCAGGGTGCAGTATCACGTCTTCTCCCGTAAACACCAGCTTCCTTTTAGGGAAGCCTATTACACGTCTCTTTTTATCAGTATTAAGAACGTCATAGTTTGATGTTCGCTATAGATCCTGCATTGGTTCCGCGTAAGGTTAGGATGGAGAGATGGATGAGGAGTTTCACATGAAGGTCCGCTATCAGCAGCGGATAATATACATATCCGCAAGCCTAACATTGCTTTAAATGTATTGAGTCCCTGGAGACTGATTTGCCTATTTCCCATCGCACGCATCCAGATTTGGTCTAATATTTCCAATACTTCGTCAAAAATAAATTCAAGTACAACCAACGATTGGAAAGCAGGGCGCTGACGACGAGAATAAGCGAATTACAAGTCAAAGTTTGTTTTATATGCGGCAAACTGCCAGCAGATGCAACATCGGATTTGGCTAATGTAGAAGCGTTGTGATACCACCCGAGTGATCCCAGTTTTCGAGTCTCGGGCTATTGTCCTAGTTTCGCTTACGTGATACAGACCCTGGGAGTTTTTTTTGGGAACGTTAAATAGGAACGGTAAATAATTCGAAGTCATAGCATTTTCCATTGTGAGACCTTCCCGTATCTTAGCACCTCGTTTCCACAGAACAAGCGGGCGTCCGAAAAAGCAAAAATTGCGTCGTGACGCTATTAGTACATTGGTAACCGAAGAGTTGTATACATAAAAGCGTTCTTTATATGCTCAACCATTTTGAACTAGCGTAAGGCGCACCTTTGATCCGACTATCGATGTATGTCATATATAAAAATGTAAGCTGACCACAGAGTCTACCCAAGATCCCGAATACAATGATGGCCAACGTTTTGGAATGCGAAAGATGAAGATAGACTATTGTGCCTTTGATCTCAGCTTTTCGTTGTCGACTTATCTCTCTCCCTTCCCTTCCTTTCTTTTTACCTGATAGCGCTTCAACATGGGAAGCTAACACGATAAGGCTAACTAGCCACGCGTATTCAAGCTGTTTGTAATCCCAGATCACCATTAAAATGACAAGCATTTTCCCGAAACTTGATATGATCAAAGCCATAGATACATAATTATATCTATATTTTGTTCCAATTAAATGTTTATACTTTTGCGTTTTTCTTCTTACCTGATATGCCTTTGCTTTCCACAACATAGCCGGATAGCCAAACATACACAACAATGAAACACAGCAAATTCTTTTTACTTTTTTAACACAGCTTCAACGTTTAATTCACTTACCGAATAGGCAAAGTGCAAGGATATACAGGTACTGATAGTAAAGCGGTTGTTGAATAAAAATGGAATCGTATTCGCTCTCGTACCGTTCCAGTCGGAACCACTTAATATCTAATGTGGATGATGAAAGGATAATTGACCGTTTCTCATTCTGTTTCTTCTTCTCAGATGATATATTAAAGGATACAGACTTCGAAAAGAATCAGAAGGATCGCGAAGCGAAGAACATGGGGCTAAAGTGCGCAGATCAGGCAAGGATATTGCTATACACGTTTATCTAGCTGCTTACCTCAATTCCACCATTTTTTTGCGAAATTCGATTGAATAACAAGTGTCGATAAACCTGTGGTTTGTGAAGGAGCATGTCGATGAAGATGATGACAAAGTCATGTTCAACATATTTGTCCGCGAAATGATTGCAATGATCCTACCATCGATGGCGTCAATCACCTCATTGAGTGTACAACACATGGTAATAGAATCTCTTACGCATGAAGTTAGCCTTATATTGTCTTTGCTGTATTGTGTGTATAGATTCTGAACGGACTCGCCACACTCCACGCAAGTTGGCATAATAGGGAACGAGTGGGTGCTTTGCAAAAAGGAACTGCTTGCGGACACACGGAACGCAGTCCATCATCGGCCTTCTTTTTCCCCGGTAACGTATGGCAGCCTTGTCGTGCACTGTACGAGCGAAGAGAGTCAGTGCATGCACTAAAATTATGAGGAACGTACATTGCTTAGTGACGCATGATGCTGGATGGATCATCTAATGTAGGATTAGTTCGCATAAACTTCTCCGATGTTCAATAAGTACTTGCTTCTTGCAAGCTCAATATCCAAACACCAGATGTATGACGTTAATAAAGCCTAGGCGGTAGAGTATCGATTACTGGAGCCTGCAAGGACCAGAGAAATGAAGACGCAGTGCAGCACTTGTATGGATACGCAAGATGCTCTGCGCATCTGAAATGTAATGGCGAACTACGCCAGATGATTACGCCTATTACTTGTGTTGTGAGGCCTTTGTAAAGGATTTAGACCACCAAACATGTAATAACATGATTGAGGCTGTCATGTTTGCTTCAAGGTGAATACACGTTCCTTCCAGGACACGTTGTCAGGACGACACTGCGTTGCGGGTTACCCATCACCTTCAGTTGTTCTTCCATAAGCCATTTGCTAGTTTGCCTTTTTCTCTTGTAGAAAACAAATGCATGTCGCAAGGAGGTAATGTCAAAATGAGGAAAGGGTTTTACAGAAATGCATAGGATGTTACTCCAGGATTAGCGTAGAATTTTTTTTCCCACCATCAAATAGGACATTGCATGCTCCTTGGAACACTCAGTCCGTAACTCTGCTGCTTATTGAATAATGTTTTTCGCTAATCTACGGGGACGTTTGTATGGAATATGGAGCGGAAGAAAAAGGATTCGTGCGCCCTCTTAAGATACAGTCATTTTGGGTGGACCGCCCTCCTTATCTAGAGACATTTTGACGCTTTCCAATGGGATGTTGAGGAACCATCGCTGAAGTGCCTTATTGCAAAACTCGAGTTATCCAGGCGCGAAGGTGTTCCATGGATTAAAGTAAAATGAACTATTCCCCCGCACAAAGACATATAGCTCCCTAATGCAAAATTATCCGACCTGAACGTACAAGGATATTCGCTTGAAGCAAATGTTTATTTAATACTTTTCCATCTTTTCGATGATGTCCGGTGTAGCCTTTGGTCAAAAGTCATTTACAAAGTCTAAGCTACCGGAATCTTCCAAGTCGCATCGAGAGCTGCTGTTTTGCAAGGTAATCAAACTCACAAAGTAGGTCATATGCCAATCAATAAAGATGCGGAGTTCTTCTGCCTCTTTGGGCAACTGCATAATGCTCCTACGCGCAGTTCACGAAATACCTCGTCGTGTTGCTTGCTTGCGAGATAACTGTCGCACAGGTGTCAAAGAAGCAGAAATACACTCCAAGCAAACAGCTTGCGTGAAGCTTCTGAGACATGAATTTTGCTGCGTATTTATGTGCGATGGACGAGTACCTGATATCCTGGCTGTAAATCAATATGCGAAGGACGTGCTAGATGTATGTACGTGTATACATTGTGCTGAGACACATCAAAGCCTCATGTACGGTGATGTACTGGATCTATGGCTGGGCAGCTGCAAACATCATCGTTAGTATCACGGCAAGCAGTCTTCCCGCGACCAGCCGATAATACTCATTGATGACTGACAACCGTACATGCAGATGCTCTGGTGTGGCAGTGACAACATTGCACAAAAATAATTAGGTATAAATAATCAGAGAAAAAAAAGCGCTTTTCATGTTCCCGGAAATCACGAACAGGAAGCTCGTTGTCTACGTATAATGACAAGGATCTCGCTACGCGCGGTCCCAGTGGCGTGCTCATCCACAAACATTTATCCGGAAAAAGGTTCAGTTGATAGACAGTGCCTAAATTTCGATCCTGAACAGTAGTCATTATCAGCTGCACCATACCAAAAGATTGATGGCATCCGAGGGCAATATATCCGAGCAATCATGTGGTATTCCGTGCGTGTCTAGTCTTTTAGAGTTTTAGGTTAGACGTAACCCGATGTGTATGGCTCAGCCATATAGGTCGATCAAGTACATGCAGGATCTGAAACCTAAAAGTGTGTGTCAATAGAATACAATGTAAAAGAAGAAAGTACATGTTTTACTATCACTGTCATTTGATGGAGAAATACTGGATTATACCATGAGAAATGGATTTTGCTTTACTCGAACGGTCAGAAAAACAAAAATGGCAAGGTGTGGCGCGAGCTAGTCGTCTGATAGGACGACAAGGACCACTCCAGCCCGAAGTGACATGATGCGGTTTCAGACGAGACAACACCTAATTTTCCTTCTTTCCGGTCCCGAGACTCTTGTGCAACCGACCAGGGCAAAAATAACCTAAAAAGTATAAAAGACATGTACACGCTCTCACACTACTACAATATCTTATTCTCTTTCAATCATGTAAGTTGTATTCTTGACGGATTCACTCGTGAATTTATACGCGATGTAGGGGTTTCTCTGACTTTTTTGGCTCTCAACACGAAGAAGTAAACAACGCCGGAGAAGAACACAAGGCTAAACTCTCCCACGAGCTTATCGCTGGTGCTGGTAAGTTTCTTTTAAGAAGAAAGGAAGGATATAACAATTATTCCCTTAGCCGCTTACGAGGCTGCTAAGGCATACAACGAACACTGCGAAAAAGAGGGGTAAGTGCTTGCTATGCGCGAAAATGAGTCCTGACGCGTTGATAAAGTAAGCCTCAATCGCACGAGAAGGCCAAGCAGCTCCTTGCTGCCTTTGGTGCCGCTGCTCTTACCAAGTTGTAAGTTTGCCCGTAGTTTTATTTTTTATCAGTCCTGACATGACTTTGTAGGATTGAAACCAAGGGTCTTGACCAGCTTGACAAGTACAAAGCTAAGAAGCACAACGAAGAACTTCTCCACGACTACTATGACAAGGAGGGCTACCAATAAACAAGGATACCCATCGCTGTACATTTTAACCCCACCAATACTATCTTGATGGTGAATGAAAAAATAAAACATTACGTTTGTCCAAAGTATGACTAAAGGAGAATACGCCAAACTTTGTGAGACGCGAAGAGCGTGTTTGTCATTAGGTCATGCGATGAAAACTAAATAACGCTGGCGGTAAAGTGATAATCAGTAAAGTTCTTTCTCCGGTCGTCTTATTGACCGCTGTCTAAGAATAATAACGCCTGCATAAAACAGTGAGATGCATAGGATTACTAACCGGCCTTTCGACAGGGTGGATCTGTTTACCTTTTCAGGTTAGCACCAACTTAAAAGAGAGCATCTGGGAATGATTTGGGCAGTATTTGAAGCTCAAAGTGAACCCAACTTCCCTCGCACTGGAATACAAATTGGCAGAGGTTATCTGATTGATACAGAGAGGGATGTGAAAATAGTTGAAAAGAATACGTTCTCGGCTTTAAACGATGCGAAAGGACAGAACATGGAAAATACGCCGAGCAAGCCTCCGGTGGTATGGTGTTATGCACGGAAAGAACGGAAGCTTTTCAGTTGACATCGAACGAAGTGTTCCAGTCAAGTCTGCGCAAGATGGAACGATCTTAGTTGGAACACTCCATTTTATCAACTTGTATTTTGATCATGCATTTTCAAAGTGCTGCGTTGCACTCAATAGCGGTTGTGATCACTTCATATCTTTCGTTTGCTTTCACACGATGACACAATTCAAACTGGATGTACGAAAATACTGGATCTTGAGCACACATTTACGTCATCCAAAGTATTACTTTGCATTGACACCACCTCAATCCTACGGTGAGGAGCAGCGTATGTTTGGACAGAGAATCAGGTACTTTTGCTTCTGAACCGAAGGTGCATTGGCTGGTCTATTGTAATAGGTTCCCCAACGGCCCAATCGAAACGTGTAGAGTGAACCGAATTTAAAGGGACGCATGAATCCTATTTTTTTTTTTCTTTGGCACAGTTTCCCGCATGAAACGTCCCCGGTACGTACTGGGGTTGACTATACACACAGAAACTCATGTCTTTTGATCGATTATTTAGAACTCTGGTCGTAAAACAAGAAACTAGCCACTCCATGAAGCCATCCGCAAATAGTGTGGGATTACCCTTCGGGGGTAAGTAAAATGACATCCAAATATTATTCCATTTACTAACCATGAACAAATTTTTATGCTGTCTATATGAATTTTGCGTTCATCGAGGGGCCACGTTGATGTAAGTGGTGTATGAATTTGTTGCCAATTTATGTATTAACGAACGCATACTTGATTCTTTTCTTAGCGTAAAAGTGGCTCCTCATGGGCGCAAAATTTATATAGATTAGCGTAAAAACTTGTTCAATAAACAGTAGAACGCACCATGTCAAACAACTGTGATTGTTGGATGCAATCTATTGTGCTTGGAAGATCAAGCCTAAGCAACGATCCTTGCATAGTGCACCCAGGAAGTTTATTTTTCCTAAGCGGACAAGATATCGACCGTCCAATCAAATGTATCACGTTGTAGATAGGTTTTCACTTTTGTTCGCCACGCTTACTGTGATAAAGCGGACCGCAAGATCTGAACGCGCTCAAATACATAATAAGGAATTACGAAAAAAAACCATTAGTCCGTTCACTTTGTTTGTATCACCTCCTTTTTCCATAAGTGAGCATCCCAGACTGCATTGTTAGCACCGACCTTATTAACGACAGCCAATAGTTAAAATAGAGTAATTTGGAGCGTTCTTTTACTCACTCGACTCTTAATCTCTTCAAAGAATATCATAGCGACCCTTTTGGGCGGCGCTTCTGAACTAACATTGTTATGAGGCACGTGAAACTTCTCAGCTTCCTGAAGAATGGTATAGACGGGATGGATTGATATCCTCGAACGAGAAGATTGTTTCGCCATACATGGTGCTTTTTACCTGCGGTTCAACCAGAGTTCACTGGTGCATCAACCTTTAATGCATTTCTCAAGACGAAGACGTTTCCTGGAAACGGAGACGCTCTTGGATATATCACTGAACGCTAGACAAACAACTTCAGATACTATGTATTATCAAAACTCTAGTGGCCATCCTGCGAGTATCGTTACGATTGTTCAGCTTGTACACATTACTCGAGACTAATCGCAACGATAGGTCTACTGATTTGATATATCAACACTGAAGGTCTGCTTCATAATTCTAGTACAACCTGCAACATGCAGTTGTGGGTGATTGTCAGCTACGTTATGAATCATCTAGGAGCGGTAATTGCTGTTTAACCAGAACATTCTTTCATGCGCTAATAACTTTCTCTCTCATAGACGACTTTGCATACGTGATTGCACCACGGCAATCCAGATAACTTTCGAGGCAACACAAAATTCATTTTCGACAGGATTCAAGTACTATGCTTCAGGTGATTCAGCAGTGCCACCAATGAATGATTTATCTATATGCAGAGTTGTCTCTTTTGTTCTATTCCTTTCTGCTGACTATTTTGCCATTCTCTCCTTGTATCGGACCCATCCATAATAGCCAGATCCAAAGAGAGCAAGGAAGATACCGAGACCGTTCTATGAAAAAAGGACCATTAGTTACTGAAAAGGAAAATCAGTCGGAGGCTATATACCATGTATGAAATTGGGTTTCTGAAAATCATGGCAGCCAGCATAGTTTGTACGCATGCCTGTTATAAAACCATTAAGCGTCGTTCAATTTAAACACCAGTAGTATATACCTTTGCTGTGCCGCAGATCGTATTTGTTAAAGCAGACGTGTACTTGACCTGCAAGAACATGGCTATGTTGATTCCAAATCCGGTAATACCTGTCACAGTCTGCACCAGCATTGTTAGTCGATAAAGCCGCAAATCAGATCTGTTCTTACCATCAATGCCCAGAATCCTGAATCAGTCATTACTTCGGTCTTTGTAACCATGATTTCAGCCAGTTCGCCTGACAACACTACGAGTGGGAAAAGAAGAAGAATCGCTAAGGTGGTATTGTAGTGCAGCAATTTCCTATTTCGTGTAAATAGTCTAGAAAAAAGAGTCATGCCATGTTCCAGTTACCATTGATTGTTATCGACCGCAGCCAGCGTTTTCTGCACGTAGATGCCATAAAGGGCGACAAATGCCGACGATCCCACACCGTAGATCATGCCTTCCAACGAGAAATGGATTTCGCCATAGGATCCAATGGCAAATCCCAAGAAAACAATGATACAGGCTACCAAGGCAGGGAAAGATGTCCTTTTTCCCAAAATCATATAGGTAAAGAGGATGGTGAAGTTAATGGAGAGCGATCGTGCGACTTGGTAGAAAGTCACTTCGACGTATTTCAAACATAGATTATTGAGGGCCAACATCATTACGTAGACAAACGTCAGTGGGGTCACTTTTTTGGCTATGTTCCAATCAAACTCGTAGGGAGGAATAATGCTGAATAGTGCATGTCTACAGAAAAATAAAACAATTTAGCACCTGATTTTATCGCGAACAAACAGCTTCTTTAGAGAGCTTACGTTTTCCCGAGATGAGCCCAGATGAGCAATAGAACAAGAGCTACGACTAGCTGATACCACGTTACGAAGAGAGCATAGGGAAAGTCTGAGCCACTCATAATGAATTTGTTGAGAAAGACGACAGACAAAGAGATAACAAAATAGAATGTCACCACAGAGACGATCAAGGCAACCGAATGCTGTCTCTCTGTGGGTTTTGGATGAACAGCTGGATTTGGGAGGAATGGCTCTTCACTTTCGTCGCCATCCCTTCGGTTCATCTGGATGTTCTCTTCTTTTGTTGTCATGGTCGGTTGGCCAAGAAAAGAAAGTGGGTTTAAGCCGCGACGAGGCTGCTACTGCTTTTGCACTGGCTGATACTACTTTGCGTGACGACGTATTCTGGAGTGTTTGCAGCAACTGACTGCATAGTGTGCCTGCTTCTATTTCTTGATTGATGGTTGG
Source organism: Saksenaea vasiformis B4078 (assembly GCA_000697055.1). Classification (NCBI taxonomy): domain Eukaryota; kingdom Fungi; phylum Mucoromycota; class Mucoromycetes; order Mucorales; family Saksenaeaceae; genus Saksenaea; species Saksenaea vasiformis. The sequence goes on from JNDT01001328.1 coordinate 17,276, forward strand.
TAGGATCTTATGCTCATTAAGGTAGGAACTTCCCCTGTTATACCTTTGTCTACCTGTTCAATGCGAATATGTCTGTCATAGCATCAAAGTAAAAGTAGCTCTAATAAGGCATGTTAGCTCTACATTTCTCAGAGCGCAACATAAAGCGTACTCCCAAAGACTGACATATGGTCCAATTAACATCTTTTTTTTTTCGAGCATTCTAACTTAAGCAAGAATGTGCTTTACCTACGTTCCTGAACTTTGGAGTTGTTTGGTATGAAACCTTTCCAGGTACGGACCATACACTGAATTTTGCGGAAGGTTTCATACTACGAAGGGTTCGTCCTAATCCCGCAGCGAACACGACAAAATCCTGCGTTTCTAAGAAAGCTAGGTCTGTAGCTATTAAAAGGTTCTTGTTTTGCTTTTACTGATTTCCTGGCTATAAATAGGTACACTCCGTATAATGATGAGCAGCTATATTTTATGACTTTTGAAAATGAAACAAACCATGGCAAGTCCTCGGATCAAGTATGGTCTGGTTCTTTCCTTTTACGGCTTGTCTTCTTGCGCTCTGCAAGCAATACTTATGGCGTGGTCTGTTCATTGATCCACAACACTCCAAATGGTTCCATTCCGTAAAGCACGCATGGATGCTTCCATTACGCCATGAAGCGAAATTGAAGTAACTGACGTCAACATTGCGCTACTGGATATATGCAACCTAAATAGACACCAAATAGGAATTATTTTATAATGGTGGAAGAATGATCCGAGGTTGGCTGCGAACTGAACAGCAAGAAAAGTAATATGCATCTGGTAAGGTGCATCCTCGCCATATATATCTTTTGTCCGCTTTTCTTTGACCTGTGAAATAGCTTTCTGCGTATGGGAGTTTCAAAGGTCTAATGCTGTACAACGGAGAAGCACTGAATTCAATAAGTCGACTATTTCCATATGCGAAGCATGCCACAGCATATAAGCTAACTTCTCCTCGAAATAGCTATATAGCCAAATGAAAACAATTCCTCCCGATTGTGCTTGAAGTGTACAGCGTGTACCAAGAGTCTTTTTTCTTTTCTGACGCGTACAGTGTCTCCCCTTTTTAATTCAAGGCCTTGGTAACCGTGCAAACCCTGAAAATAGGCGAGAGATGAAATTAATAGAAAACGTCATTGCAGTTCACCTGTAGATTGGATATAGCAAATCTCCATTGTTACACAGGAAAACCTGAAGAATCGTCTTCGGTGGATGTCCAGAAGTTTTGCAGATATGAAATCGCTTTCCGAATGAAAGATGACGAATGAATATGCAACGCCTGAGCGGCTGCCGATGTTCTAAGAAATATGATTGATTGAAATGATCTCTGCTGTACAATAGTACAAACATTCTAAAGAGGATGCACTCGTGTTATTTAGAAAGGACTTTTTGAAGGAGATGACGTGTGATGCACGGACGCTCAAACTTTCGGACGTTCCAAGAGACGCGACCGTCTTCCATAGTCCAGGTACGGGGGATGTGGATGTGGGTGTGGGTGTGGATGCGGGTGGGGTGTCGGCGGGAGACAGATCTCTCCTTGGCTCTACTGGACTACGCTCCCTGACTGGTGCTTGGCCGGAAATGCTCCTATTTCGAATTGTCCAAGAGACAATGTTTCGGTTCTGTACTTATTAAAAAATACTGAGGCGTCCTGGTGCGTTTGGAAATGCAGAAAGCAACAACTCAACGGAGATGTTAACTAATTGTAGCGGTACCTCAACAAAACAAAACTTACTTTTGCTGTACCTTTTTGGCGACATGCAGAAGACTCACTGGCTGCGAGTATCCGAGAATGAGGTCGAATACCTCTGCGTCCGTCATCAACTGCAGTTGTGGGCTAGTAATCATCACTTGATATTCGGTTTGTTACACCTGTTGCATCCGGCGGGTTCGTAGTCATGACGCTTTCAGTTCAAGTTTCTGACTGAAGCATGCACTAAAATGATGTTTGAATTTTAGATGACGCAGTTTTGACTGGACAATCGTTACGAATTCTCCAACGGGACACTACAGCTTCCTCGGAATCAAAGGCTTCTCGAGATAAACGCCCCGTTTTCTTTCTGGAATACAGTCTGTTCGTGCTGACGGAGTGCTGTAAATGGTGGAATCCGGAAGTCGGAAGGATTTAAAGTTGAGAGCGTTTCAAGAAGATAAGATGCCTCGGGTGACAGAATACACAAAGTAGATGGCAATGTCAGATAGAATATCTTTAGGAGAAGTGGAGTTTGTTAAAAGTAATGGTCAACATATGGCTTTACTGTTTTAAATGATAGGGATATGCTCAACAGTTTTGCATAAAATCCGCGTGATGGAGAGTGTCCCTAATAAGTCTATTCCGTTATATGAAACTTAATTTTTTTTTTTTT
>JNDT01001332.1:0-24422 GCA_000697055.1 Saksenaea vasiformis B4078
CGCTGTGAAACATTGCCAAACATGTCGCACAATCTGGAATAGGGACGTGAACGCCGCAAGAAACATACTGCATATCTTCTGGCACATGCGCGAGAACGACGGTGCTAGGCCATTTGAATTCGCAAAGCAAGCATAGAAAGCCATTGGGGTGGGTGTCCTCGGATAAAGCCTACCCCATGCTTACATCTTCGGGTATGTACTCTCATGTGTGATTCCTTTGGACCGCCTTTTGGTCCTACGTGGCGATTGAGTAGTTCTTTGACCACAGCAAAGGGCTGTAAGGCAAGCAAAGGAGGTAAAATCCAGAATAGGACACTAACGCTAGTCTTCTTTTTCAGATGTACAGACCACATGCATATTACATCAGTCCGGTTGTTTGGTTAGTCCCTTTTCCCTTACTGAGATAGACGCAAGTCATCGACGTTGAATCATTCGTGTACCACAGGTCCTTCAGTCGTTTATCAGTTAATAGCGAGTGAAGGCCTTAGACACCATTAAAGAGTGTGTTTCTGACTGAGACCCTGTGGATTGTGTATAGTTTAAAAAAATTCTTCAGCGGTAATTAATAGCTGCAACACCATGTTCCTTCTCTGTCAACTTCCACCAGATGCCAACCTCCGCTTTGGATAGTTTCTTTTTCTTTTTTCTTTTTTCTTTTTTTTTTTTTCACGTATCCAAGCTGCATCTTTTTCTTGAAAAAACATTATCCTCCGGTGCAACAAAATTCTACAGTAAACGTGTTCTCTGTGTAGATTACTAGTTGTTGCTGGTATTATTATGTGGATTATGTGTCTCAGCAAAATTTGGACGTTTTACTGTGTATTTACAGTACACTTGTACTTTCCATAGGCAACTGTTGCGATGATCAAGGATACAACTCTGAATCGATGCAGAGAAAAGCTCGCCTAACGGCAACCTTCACGTTGATTGGCTGCGAGAGAGAGAAGCTGGGTTTTTCGGTCTACAAATTTCTATCATGATTGGCTAAAAGCGTAATTAGGGGGGTTCCGCGCACGGGTTTCGCTACATGACCTCATCATTTTGTCGGTGATTTAAAGGTGATTCTCGGCTTTATTTTCTTTTTTCTGCGGACGCGTTTTCTTTTTTTTCTTTACTTTCGAATTTATCATGGGTGTTACGTAAGTTGCTTAGATGGTCCGCTATAAGATCCATGCTAATATGGTACGTCTGAGAAAGTGTCGAAACTATTGCTGCTGGAGATGGCGTCAATTTCCCCAAGAAGGGAGACACCGTGACTATGCACTACGTTGGTACTCTGCCCAACGGCCAAAAGTTCGATTCTTCCCGTGATCGTGGTCAGCCTTTCCAGACCCAGATCGGTGTCGGAAGAGTTATCAAGGGTTGGGATGAAGGTAAAATTTCATCTAGATCATTATCTGCTTAATCTGTTTTGCTAATCTGCATATTTTCTATATCAGGTGTTCCCCAGCTGTCTCTTGGTCAGAAAGCCAAGTTGACCTGCTCTCCTGACCACGCTTATGGTCCCCGTGGTGTTCCCGGAGTTATCCCTGCCAACGCCACCTTGATCTTTGAAGTCGAGTTGTTGAAGATTAACTAAATGATTGTAATAAATGCAACGCGTTTTGTATTGAAAGTATGACTACAACGATAAGCAGAAAATGTTTATAACATAATGATACGGACACCTTCGAATTCACTAAATGAATAAGCGAAATGTTTGCCAGGACATGTCATAAACATAAACGATTTTGGTATATCGAGTTGGCGTGATATCGCGTCTACTGTAGCGGGATCGAATGTACCTTGAACAAATATCTAAAATATAATATGAGAAATAGCCCCAACCTGCTTGCTTGCTGTAACAGGGCTTACCAGGTCGATCTGGATCTTTGGATATATTTCATCTAGCATACGGTGATTGGTTTCCAGATGTTCGGGAATATCTTGAATCCTGTCGTAAATATGGACAAATTTGACGTAGCCACAATCCTCATTGTTTTTCACATATTGAATAGCCTTATTCATGACATGAGACTCATCCGTTTTCAAGAAAAAAACACATCGCTGTTTCCGAAATCCTTGAATACGCGCTCGAATAGCACCTTGGCATCTCGCCCAACATTCAGGCCAGCGTCCCTGTATGTAATGCATCTCGCTTAAGCACCAATAAAAGAGGCGGAGCAACCAGCCACGCTTCAGCATCATTAGAATGACGACAAGAACGCCCACAAAGTACAAGACAAAATATTCTGCAATGCTGGGATCAACGATGATGTTGCCGACGAGGCTTGTCAGCAGAATTAGGAACGTGAACACGGCCGTTAGCAACCAAACACGGGTTGTACGTAATAAGCGACCGCGTTTGTATTTCATCAGGAGGTTGACGAAAGCGTACATTGCCAGGATACAGAGGAACGCTACGGCAAACACACCTGACAAGGATGTCGTGTTTCCTCCCACAATACTGTAGAGAGTGACACTGAGAAGTAGGAACGCCAGAATGATGTACTGGTATGCTCCCGTGTACGGATTCTGAGTCAGGAAAACGGTGGGAAGGATATGATCGCTATCCACCAAAAAGTTTTAGTTGCATTGATTGAAGAAATCGTGTCCTTACCTTGCTAAGCGATGAACAAGGCCGGTAGCTCCAATGAAACCTGTTAGAACACCTGCACACAGTACAATGACCGCATCTATCGCGATCCAAATGCGTAACCACCGACTGCCACCCGTCGCATGCTGACCCAAGACAGAAATTATCGTCGTAGAATTGTCTGATACCAGCGATAATGGCACCAATGCTGTCACCAGCAGTGTCATGGGGGTGTTTAAATAAAGAAGCAATCCATACAAGTTATTCATCACTTTCGGGAATGTGTTTGGCTTGAGGTCTTCGATATAGTTTTCTGCAGACTGCGTGGTCCAACGTGAATTTCTTGACTCAGTGTCTAAAAAAAAAAGTCGCCTTACCTCAATGCCGGTAACACCCAGAAGACCAATGCAGAAACCGTTAAAAATCATACGCCAAGGATTCATGCCGTCATGAATCGGAAGTTGCCAGTTCTGCAGAAGGGTCGTATTACCTTGCTGGATCCAACCGACAATACCTGTGACTATCACCACAGACATGGTAACGAGATGTAGTACAAATATGGAAAGGGCCAACGTAGATGACTCTCGGATTCCCAGTAAGCAAATAAGTGAGAATCCGACCAATATGATAATAGTGATGATGAAAGGTGAGAGACCCTGCGGTAACGGTACTTCGGCGGCTAAGTATGCTGATGCAGTAGCGGCAGACACCACACACGTCGCTAAATAATCCAAGATAGATAGACATGCAGCTATTGCAGCCATCCATTTCGATGCTGTGTTCAACATTGCATTATAGGTACCTAACACAGAAGACGAGGAAATTTTAAGTTCACAAAAAGCTTTAGAATGGGTAAAATACAACTTACCGCCGTTCAGAGGCAGTGACGTGATGACTTCGGTCATGATCCGTTTTATAGGATAGATAAGCAAAACAACCAAGAACATGGAAATCGGAGCATATTGACCAGCCTGCATAATACATGGGCCAATCGAATACAGCACGGAAGCGACGAGGTCGTTCCCAGCAATAGATGTTGCTCGCCATTGACCGATAGTAGTTTTTGATTTTTGCGATTGATTATAGTGCTGGATATCGCTCGGTTCAAGCTCAATATAGTAGGTACTTCCCCAGCTGTTTTCATCAATTATGATTGAATATGTCGTCAAGACCTAAGCTTACCCAGCAAATTCCCAAGCTGTATCAAGATTTGGACAACGAGAAGGTGTAGAGGACCATTTTAGCACCTTGTTTCTACGTCGCTCGGTGAGATGCTGCTGAATATGATGGAATTCGGATTCGGCAAACGATGGCGGCGGCTGATCCGTACCCATTGCGACATGTTGGTCATCCCTAGCTTTGTTGGAGATACTCGATGCTGAGTTTCTCCCTCGGGCTCCATAAGCTGGAGCAGTTTCCGTGTATGTGCTGGACGAAGCCTGCCCACTGTCTGGCGTTTTCATTTTCCTATCCATTTTTACCGGAACAAAGAGAGAAGAAAGTGCTACGATCTCAGCTCAGTTTTAAAAATGCCAGATTGGGCAAAATTTTTCGACCTGTCAAAGTTCCATCTCGCTTTTCACCAACGCGCTATCTCATGGTCGTACCATTGATTTATCAACTGTTTCAGCCTTTCTTTTTCTCCCTCCCCGTTTTCGTCACAATACAAAAGAATACTATTCTTTTTATCAATAGTTGGATATAACAATACTCCGCATCGGGAACCTAGAGCCATATCATTTCGAACCGAGTCGTGTGCCTTCAATGTTACACCATTGCAGATCTAGCTTGGCGTTATTCTTCATGCAATAATCAAATATTACTGCATACATCCGCATTTGTCTTTTACGCGTTCTGATACCATGTCAGCAATTACAGAATACCTTATACACACCCCATTCAAAGTCAATGATTTTGAGGTTCCCGTGAAAAGCATATGACAATTTTCAATTCCTCGCAAATCTCAAGGTTCCAATGTTTATTGAACAGTTGAGAAAAAAAAATTCGGAAGTTTTTAATGGAAATACAGTATACAACTATGCAAAAAAAAAAAAAAAAATTCATTGCTACGCAGACTCCTTGCGGTTTCAGACATGTTGTGTTCCTAAGTTTCTCCACCGACTGACCAAGGACAGCGATCCTGTTGTTCACGCCTATGACAGAGCAAATTTCTATAATCGCGCCATTGAGATCTCCAGATCAATCAAAGAAAAGCTTTTTATACCGACATGGTTGATCTACAAAGTCTTACCATCATAGTCCCGTTCGTGTCGCTGGAACACACCTACATGCCCTGAACAATAAAAAATATCACCGTCTTGTTAATTTTACCATCTCATTGTTTTCATTGTTGATCTCTCCTATAACACTGTAGCAGGTGGGTCGCTGATATATATATATATATATATCTTCTTCGTGTATAGACGGACCTACAGCACATTTACGTTTGGTCTTCTGACTGAGATCCGAGATGCGCCACCCAATAGCTACCGTGCTGAAGCTTACACTCCGACACTCCATTCAATTACGCAGACTCGTCTCATGTCAACCTTCATATGTTGTCAACGCGTGAGCTGTTCCTGAGGTCTTGACTTTAAAGGAGGGGTCTACTGTACAACGCTGCACAATGTTTCTCCGTTCATGGATGACCCAAGAAGTAAAAGATTTAAATTAGTGCGTAAAAAGCGATTCAATAAACAGTCTACTGAAACAAGGAAACAGAAGGAGAAGGAGAAAAAGAAAAGAAGGAATAAGCGTCCTCGTGATACAGCAGTTACTCAAGCTGAAATTACTATCTTAGATAGGCTTACTACGGTACCGCCACTCATTTTCTGCCAGCATATTTAGATATCTATATATGTAGGAGTTATATGCTGTAGCGCGGCTTCGATTACCAAGAATCCCGACGTTCTGGAATCCCTGCACATCAGTCGGGTTGCCGTTTTGTTATCGGCAGAGTAGCAGTATTCCGACGGCGTTGTTTCCATAGAATGACCTCTGCAGTAACGGAGTAAGAAGAAGACTTGTCCATCATGTGCATCAAATAAAAATACACACCAGATGGATTAAAAACAATAGAATCGCTTCCAGTTGACCCACAATTCCTGGTACTAACCCGAAGGTATCCTGCCACTGATGCAGGCGGCCGCATTGCACCAAATCCCACAGTGGGCACGGCCGAGGAGGAGACAAATGTCCCGGGATGCGTATTCGGCACGAAGAGAACCAACCCGCATATTGTGGTGCGAAGGGATGTTCCGCTTGCCAGGATCTGTAAACTGTAAGAGAAGTGAAATATTAGGAACTAGACGCATTGACTGATTAATTCTTACCGCTTTGTTGTATTTCGATCCGTGTCCAAGATCATCCGACAATTTCAGTCAGACACCTTCCTCTCAATCACAGCTATTTTCTGTTGGAGTCGATGTTGATACCAATCAGCGGTAACCAGGCGTTCAGTTAGGGACATCTCAAGCATACGCGTCAAGAGCTGTTACAACTTAATGTTAGATGGCGTCATGATAAGAGTCAGATGCCTTCTTTGCGAGACGCCTAGATACATCTTTTCCGTGGTTTAACCAGGACATTATGTTGACAGCCGGCGTCGTCTGTGTTCGTAAACATTACATAGTATATCAGGTCCTCCTGGATTCACGCTGACACCCTGGAGTCATACAGTTAGATAAGCTTCGCATCTCCTCATGGGCTGTGTTTATCAGACAGTTTGCTATAGGTTGGATTGATAAAGAAGGCAAACAAAATGTAGGAAAAAAAGTAGAGATTTCCCCTTAGATATGCATCACTTCCAGTTACCTAAAACGCCTTCCGTGTGCGTGTGTAACGATAGGACCCTATCACCGACACGCCTTATGCATGATACACTGGGATCCTGTATCTGACACGAGACAATCGACACGAATGCAACATAAAAGAGTCAGTCTAGCAGGAAAGTTATAGCGCTGGATGAAGTAAAATTATACACGCAAAGTTCATCTAGCTCCTTTACACGTCAATTAAAATACGATTCAGGTATCTTTTTATTGATTGCACAAGCTATTGAATTGAAGCGTACATTCTTCAACTAAATGACATAAGTCAAAAGGAAATCTTTGTTAACATAGATACTGCATGGCTTGGGGATTTCTACAGTGACGTCGTAAGAAAGCAGCTATTGGATTACAAATTGCCTGCAAGAGGGAGCTCCTTACGGCTGGTGACGGGTACCACCCATGGATAAGAAATACATCATACGTATTTTATCGCTATGAACAGTTGCAGTTGTCAAATAGGTTCTTTTAGCCGCCTGAAGTTCCAATTTCATGTAAGTTAAGCATAGTTTCTCACGTAGGGTGCACGTTATTCTCCCTGTGTGAGACCAAATCATGCACAGTCACCAACCAACACCATCTCACATGATACTGTTGCATAATCAATGGATTGTTTCAGAAAAATAAATTAAGACCAACTTGTCGAAAGCAATAACTGTTGTTCTTCTTCTACTACTACTACCCGCAACAACTATGGATACATCACGGAAAACGCGTATTGAGCAAAGTGTTCACGAAGTTGAACAGGTATGGATAATCATGTCTTTTTATTTTGATTCTAACTACCACCGGAACATAGGCTAATTCAACGGAAGAAAGAAAAAGACTTGCCGAACAGGCAAGCCGTGTCCACGAAACGATTACTGGTCAACCCATGAAAATTGATTCACAAGGGAACATTGAAAAAAACGCCCCCGAAGCAAAGAGATGCCCGGCACTTCAATAATAAATGTTATTCTTTCCTGTAATTTTGTTTCATAGCATACAATTTTATTTTTCTTCTCGTTCTTTTACAATGCCTTCACTACTTGATATACATTATGATTCCAGAAATTTCACAGAATGCTCGACAGATAGTATAGTCAACGTCACTCACGTTGATCGTTTCTATGACAGCCTGTCACAGACGTATCAGTTATCTGTTGAAGGTCAGGTCTTAGGACCTGATTATCCGCCTACACCAAGTTTAGTTGATTGAAAAAAAAAGGAAAGGATAAGTTTGCTCATTACATGGATATATGCAGGTCGCGTTGTCGAAACGTCTGTGATCGAGATCGGATTCTGGCAGACTGTACACCAGGAATGGTTTGATTGCGATGCCAATAGCATCCATCATGGTCGTATCCAGTTTGAAAAGGTACATGGAGTGAAGCTATTCTTTCATCACCTTGCCAAGAAAAAACTATAGGGTTTCGTGTTTCCTTCTATGAGTTTTCCTTTGGCAGACATTTCTTCTCGGTATCAGATGGAGGTAGAGAACGGTGCGGCAGTGGTATGCTTATCCACAGCACCTACAGGATATCAAAATCCATCGTGGTGTATTGCTTTTGTGTTTGTGCCTGTTGCCATTGCTTTGCTGGCAGTTGTCGTCTCGGTTTGTTGCCGTCTATACACCGCTCGTGTGCATCAACAAGATCTGTTTCTAGCTATTTCAACCTATGGCATTGCTGCCGAGACAGCCAAGTACAACACGTCCACCATGTCGGACGTAGTCTTCTATGCTCAATTTATTTTTGTTACTGGTGCGCTTAATCTTAATTACCCACGCTTTTATGCGTTGTTCACAGCTAATTTTTCGTGGAGCTGGTTATTGTTCTCTACTCCTTGGACAAAACGATTTCTCGCGAACGTGCTCCGGCCGTGCAATGGAACCTTGATCGAGAGCTGCGATGATCGCAACGGCGCAGTGCTTTCCAGAAACATGATTGATCTGTCACATGCTATGGATATTGATAACCGTGGGTTATTCCTAACTTGCATCCTATTTTTCAGTTTTTTGCTGGCAGCGGTCACCCTGATGTGCCTCGTTTTTTGGCTCGTTTGGGAGGTGCTGGCTCTGTCGAACCCTTACAAATACGGTGGACAACGCGCAAAGATCGGAAATGTCAATTTTGGTAATCGTAGGACATAAAGACAATCCAGTATAATGATCTCTTTGGTTTTTGGTACAGGCATCTACCTTCGGCTGATGACGCTGTTTTACGGTCCGCTCACGGCCTTATCCTTCTATCAGCTCATGTTACCTTCCCCATGGTACCTCATTATGACGGCTGGGCTGTTGTTGGTGTTTGGGCTTTTCGGGTTATACGGACATATCTCACTTTATGTCGCTTGCTCCAGACCTCATGACACGGTTATGTCTAGTATCAACTTGCTCCTGCGATATGGAAGTTTGTACACAAGCCTGCGGAGTTCATCCTTGTACTTCTTCGTGTTAATCCTTCTGGCGAAATCATTTATCGGCAGCATGGTGGGACTTTTCCAGATGAGCGGTGAAGCACAGGTGATTGTTATTACTTTGATCGAATGTCTTCTTTTTTTGGTCCATTGCATCCGGCCCCCTTATTTGGATCGAGCCATGAACTTTTCGGCAGCATTGATCGCCGGTATTCGGACTTCCATCAGCACTCTCAACGTTTGCCACATGCATGGTGTGCAACTGACCGATCGACAACGTCAGTACGTTGCATATACTCAAATATGCATGCATTTCTTTGTTTTCGTCTTGTTTCTCGGGATCCATATTGCTCGACTCTTGCTACTATTGGAAGACTGTTGCCATAATTACCGAAGTCAGCCACCTAAAATCTCATCCACACGGTCATCAGCAGCCAAGTACTCGGTGGACAATCCATCAACAACTGCACAGCAATCCTAAGTTTAGACGTACAATAAAAGTTTAAGCTCTACTTGTGTACAACAGAACATTCTATTATTATTTTTGTGCCTGTGCCTCTGCCTGTGCCTGTGCCTTCTGCTTAAGTTCCTCCAAAGCATTATAAAGAATACATGCAATTTTGATTCTAGCTTCTTTCTCCTCTAATTTCCCTTCCTTCCATGCATCTACAATATCCTGCAAATCGATCGGGTCGCCAAAAACAACGGTGATGGGTTGGAATAAACGTACAAATGGCCCATGTAGAGGCCGGACGTGTTGCATGCCTGCCGCAAGAAATTTTAGATATTACTTCCTACCAATCCTTGTTTCCTTACCTTCATGCCACATGGGTATCACTAGGGGACAGCGCTCGGCTTCCATGATGATGCGACTCACTCCCCATTTGAAGCGGATCATCGGTGCAGACTGATTAACCCGCCCCTCCGGATAGATATGGATCCAACCATTACGGTTGCAATGATTAATAGCATAGTCTACCGCAGGCTGGTAGATTCCCAATCCACGAATTGTTGGAATTGTTTGTCCCCACGCGAAGAAGATAGCTTTGGGTCTGCCACCCGCCATTTGAGCGATATTGAACGTCTAACAGGAAGAAAAAAACATACCTTGTTGTAAAGCAGATATCTGCAGCCCCCATAACCCAACGCATTTTGTTAATGGAGCACAGTACACGTGTAGGCAACAAGCCCCACAGTAAAGGGTCATCCCACACAGACAAGTGGTTTGAAACTGCAAGTGATAGTTCCCGTTTCTCGATTTCAGCTGAATGCTATTCCTTACTCAGTTCTATCTTACATGTGATAAGACCTCGTTCACGATCATGTTCGACGATATCTACGAAACGGTCGAGTCCAGATACTTGAGTATCGGCCAAATACCGCAAAAAGAATTTGGCAAACAGCCCAACGCCGCCTACAACAGCTGTTCTACCAACGTTCCACAGCATTCCAGATTCTGGGTAGGGTGCAACGTATTGCTTAGCAATGCATGGTGAAATGGTTGACCATTCGAAAAGTGGGACATCTTTTTCAGCCAGACCATTTTTAGTCTTCTGGCGTGGCTGTAGCGGTACATTATAATAATAAATCCCTACGACTGCCGTTGCGCTACCCCATGCCGCAGCCCGTCTCAGAGCTCGAAAAGTTCGCATGTTGGCCACCAAAGCATGGTCGAAAGCATCTCTTCACAGGTTGAAACACTCGGCCTTGTGGTTCCGCAGGCAACAAGCCACACCTCTCCTCGGTCCCTAGATTTTTTTTAGTCACCCAATATCCCTTTCTCTGACGCCCAACCCACTTCACGGCATGTATGACGTATTTTTGTTTAATTTCTTGCTATGCTTGATTATTGTACTAATTGGTACAAAAAAGACGAGGAGATGTAGTAATAGGAAATGTCTGGCATGTCTGTGCGTTTTCTTATGGACAACAATCCCTTCGTAAAATTCCTTCTTGCAGATACCGATTGCTTCCTTTAATAGTTGGTTTTGTTTATATGACAGGCAGGAGCGTCTTCAGTAACATGCCGCACGATGAGTAAAAAAACCGTCGCTGAGGATAGATGGGTCAAAAATTCCCGATCCGATTTTTCCTGAGGATGATATGTCAAGCATGAGAGAGGTTTACGGCTTCAGCGTCATATTAGCCTGTTCGGCCTTTCCGTTCGTATGCCCCAACTTTCATGTTGTATATTTTGTGGCATACCTGTGATACAAACATTATTATTGCCAGTGCTGCGTTCTCAATCATTGCTACAGCTATTACAGTGCTTCAATATTCGGCCGCTCGTTTGGATCAATATAAATAAACTACATCTGATCATGCAGTTAAACAGATTATAGCTCTAGTAAAGACATTTATGTGATGATACAAAGAGGTCCGATTTTGCGCTTCATGTCTTAATTACAAGCTGTTTGACCTAGTATACGATATGATAAACCTTATCCATAGTTGTCATCGAATCATTGCTTCCCTTTAGCATACTTTTGTATTGCTGTGTAGCGAAGGAAAGTAAATACCATAAACAATGATGCAGGTTTGTTGTGGTTGTGTGCGACATAGAATCCTCCTCGCATCGGTTGCCATAAACGGTTGGACGAATAGAGCACATAGATGGAACTGCAGTCCCACGGAAATTTCCATGAACTGCTTTCACGTCATCGTATGTTGCGGTCGGATAACGAGAAATGGTAGCATAACACGGGATAGAGTACACATGATGGATGTTTATTTGAATTGGAACATATAGGAAAACGGCTGGCACTATCTCCTTCACTGAGCGTCTTACCAAACTATTTTACTCTATCAAATATTATGCAAGCTAACCGATTTACTCTTACAAAATGCAATTTAAAGTATTTCTGCACGTTAAACGGATGTAAACGAAAATATTGGATTTTGAGCACACATTTACGTCATCCAAATATTACTTCGCGTCGACATCGACCCAATCCTGCGATGAGGAGTAGTGGATCTTTGCGCAGAGAAGCACATACGTCTACTTTTGGATCAAAGGTGTATTGCGCTATCCATTGTAATAGGTTCCTCAGCGCGCCAATTGGAGCGCGTAAAATGGCACTATCTGAAGGGACGCATGAATTCATCTTTGTTTCTTTGTCTCTATTCATTTTACATCCCTGGTATGTACTTTTAATGGAATACGCATCCAGGATCACTCATGCCTTGTGATGTATTTGTTTAGTCTGTATGACCTCTGTCCGGAACCATTTCGGTTGTGGTGGCGTCTTTACCCATCACTTAAGTAAGTAAAATAAATGTTGTCGCGCTCAACATCACTCTCCTCCCTCTCCCATCCCCACCCATCACGGTGCGGGATGCGGCCCCCGTAGATTTGCGGGATTACCCTTCGGGGGTTAAGTAAACTGACATCCAAGTATTATTCCATTTACTAACTATGACCAAATTTTTATGCTGTCTATATGAATTTCGCGTCCATTGAGGGGCCGCGTTGATGTAAGTAGTGTATGAATTTGTTGCCATTTATGTATTAACAGACGCATATTTGATTCTTTTCTTAGCGTAAAAGTGGTTTTCTATGGGCAAAAAATTTATATAGATTAACGTAAAAATCTGTTCACTAAATAGTATTCGACGGATCAAAATGACGTATCATATGTCTCAGACCTGAAAATGGAAGAACGCCGACACTATATCACGAGAAACCTATGTATCATTTCCTCTTCTACGCACCAGCAGAAACAGCAGTATCAGCGAAATCGCAGAAAATCAGCTTTATACAACGTCTGACAAAGTTTATTACCTGATGCCTATAGAGTCTCAAAAATGAAGGACATCGATACATCCATGCATACGTCAAAGCCATTATCGATGGGCAACAGTGTTCTAGTTCGTCTAGTATTCAACCTCGGGCTAATGAGCAAGATATAAACACTAGACGATACCTCGCACTATAGCAAAGCCATAATGCAGAAAACGTAAATCGCTAGCAACTGTAATCTCAATAATCGGTAGAAGACTCATAATGCATCATTATCACAACAGCAGTTACCCCATGAGCTTCCCCCGCTATTTTCAATCCTCAGTTATTCCAGCGTTTGTCATGCCACATCCGTGGGCCATAGCTGTACGATCGTCTGTATGGAGTCGATCTCAATTTTCAAGTCAATAATTGCAACTTTTAGCCCATCCTCCTGAAGGCTGAATCTATTAGCGGACCTTCCGTAATCCCGCCAAGTCGTTGTGGTCAGTTTCATTGTAAAAATAATGTGAAAGGAGTGAACTATGTCGCGCCGGAAATCGGGCAATGTGATTTTAGGGACCTTATTGATGCTGGTGTACAGTTGACGAGAAAAAACACGTGCGGTGTTTTCTCGGAGGTGTGGAAGGAGCAAACTTAGAAATGAGCTTTTGTAAACATTGTGGATATCTCCAAAAAATCGCAAATGTGTCTATCGTTCGCGATAACAACAGAGAGACAACGCGCGTTTTTTAAAATGGAAGGAACAAAGTACCGACGAGGTTGCTTATATTTTTCTGCACCATTGCCTCGACGAAAAGCCATGACCTGTAGCCTCAAGCCACCTCAAAATTGTAGAGATGACCTAGGTCTAGACCTTCCAGCACAAACAATATCTTTGTTGCATGCATGATGCATACGATGGAACCGACAAAATCTATCTATAATCAAACAACTACTAATCACTTGGCCACGCGACAGCTGCTAGGAAAGAAAGCAGCCCCTCGTTCTGATTACCACTCTCTGGAAGCTCTGGAAACACGAATAAATCATTCCCCTATTATTCTGTACACATCAATACGGTTTCTTTGGCAATAAAACAAGGAAGCGTCCCTCAAACCCTTTCAGTGGATCTACAACGATAAATAGATATTTGCCGCGTAACCGTACACAGTTCAATATCCCTTCTTGGGACAACCATTCCAGAGAGACAGATGAAGCCGAGGAATTACCTTGTGCATAGTAGTGGGATGCAGTATTTGTCGCGCATGTGCTTAAAATGACAAACGTTTGATAAGTACAGGAGATAATATTCCTCCGGAAATCGTGTGCGTGAGTCTAGTAATTCAATTGCATGAAAAATATATACTCCACGTACTAATCATTCCAAGCGGATGACGTTTTAAAGAACACTTTCTATCAGCATTCGAGTCATTTATTGCGATTCTAGTATATTATGAAGTCATCACCATGTCATTTACTTATCTGCTAATTATTATTATCAATACATATATGCCTCATTTGCTATACCAGCAGCTACAAGGACAAAAAAGTGGGAGCAGTGGAGAAAGTTAAAATAGTTGTCTTAAAATAGCACAAATATTATCAAGAAAACCAATAGCAATGTGAACACTTTATATCTGTACCCCGCAATGCATCTGGAGCAACCCACGATACATCGTCTTTTGGCAGAGTTTGCTATTCATGCATGTATTTCTTGGTTCTTCGACGCGTGTTTTTTGCTTGGTTCACGTTGCTCCTTCAAATGACGATATTAAGCTTTTAGGTTAGCTGTCTGTTGAACTTTATTCTATTTCTTGCTGTTCCTTCGACCATTCTTAGAATGGAAATAAAGATATATCCACTTTTTCGGCTGTTCTGGATCAAATGCACTCTTATCGCGCATTTATTACAAGATAAACTGTTCAACTCAACTATCGTACTTGCATGGCAAATTACTGCGCAAATAAGTAGGGATAGGAAATGTTCTCGATTGATATAACACGTATACATTTGGTTAGGTCGATGCACACACAGACAATGAAATGTAAAGTTCTTATTTTCTCACATGGAACTGGCTGATGTAAAGCATCCCGAGAAAGATCAATAATACCCAACTTTTCCTGGGAGCGTGCATGATCGTCACTTACACGACGCGGTCGGGATCCTCCGGGTCTCCATCTTCTTTGTGGTCGGGACCGCATGCAGAGAAGTATTGGAAAGAAATGGGAGATGGCAAGACCGACTGAGAGGTACTAGGGAGTGGAACAAAGAGGGGGTTGGAAGTGTCTCTCTACATAACGCTCTTCATGGTTTGTGTGACGGGCTCAGCCGCGAAGCTGCTTAGTTCTGTCTTTGGAAATTTGCATGAATTTTGATTTGACTTTTTTGACGTCGAGGGGCTCTCACGTATGGGAGTTGAAACTAAGGCATCCAGACCTCCATTCCATCTGATTTATTTTGAGAATGGGAGTACTTCTGCTCGGTATTTGGCTCCTCCCCTTGAATTTGGCTCGCTATAACCAACTTATTCTTTAATGAATCAAGGTGGCAACAGGAATAGTAAATTCAGGGGATCTACCCTTCCCCTCCTTTTCTTTTTGTAGAACCCCTCTACATTATTACTGTTACAGGCGGCAGCATTGACGAATAAGTTGCACCCGACTTTCAGGTATATAAAGCATTCTCATTTCGCCATTTTCCTGGTCAATCCACCACAAACAACTAAAGATGAAATTCACTTCTATTCTCGCCGCTGTTGCTATCTTCGCTGTCGCCGCACAAGCTGCTCCATGGGGACCCGCCTGGCGAAAGGCTCATGGATACGATCAGGATGGCGAAATCCGCCAAGAGGCTCATCAAATTGGTAACAAAGGCGCAACCAGTGGCATTGTAAGTATTGCCTACAGCACAACAGAAACGCAGTATTGATCGACTGATGTATAGGGTAATGGCCTTCTCAGTGGTGGAATAGCCAACAACAACCGCAAGCAGAGCTCTGTTTCCCAGACCATCCAATAATCATTTGTTGGAGAATCATATACACAGATTTGATAGATCCGTAGCGACAATCGCTCCTAATTTATAATAAACGCTACGCTTATCTGTGAAATACGTAATACCATAAGTGTAACTAAGATAAGCACATATACAAGCTTTATGGGAGCGGTGATTCCTTGCATTTCATTCCGAAACGTCGTTAAAATGGTAACGCAATCGTTACGCGCCATTTCCTCATTTTGTTCAACCTAATTTGCATAGGGGTATAAAGTGAAAAGCGTAGTATCTGCTTAAAAACAGAGAGCGTGGAGCGTGGAGTCAACACTATTAGGCAAACCCACGACTATTTAAGTTTTTTGGTCGATCGTTGCCGGGATTTATGATTGAACCTTACTTGTTTGTACAGCCAAAAGCGAGTTTTGTGGAAATGTGCCCGCACTTTTCACCCGCCACTTACTGTGGAACTGCGTTAGTACAGATGCGAAAAAGACTTGTAGAATAAGGGGATCATCCTTTATTGTAGCGTAGGGCATCTATCTTTTGTGAGAGATCTCAATACCTAACCACAGCAGTGTGGTCAAAGCGCTTATCAATTCTAGAGCATTTTCCACGAACTTCTTGATGCCATGTGAGCATGATTAGCTAAGCTTCTAAATAACGATTGTCAACGAGACAGGCTTAATGAAATCTGTTTTCTGAAATCGCAAGAAGAAAACAATGTCTATTAGACTGAAGGAGACAGCACGTACAAAACTTATCACGCACTTTGGTCCATCCATTGATATTAGAAAGCATGATAAGCATTCGATGCTGGTATTAGTACTGTCGCTACCTATTCGGAACCTCCTAAAGGGAGCACTGATTCGAACTTTTTTTGCCAACGCCTTACCCTTATTTTGCATGAACCCTTCAAGTTAAGTCTGCTATATCCCTCCTATTGAACAACGGCAGTCACCGTATTTCTGTTCTGTTATTGGCAATAAAATAATTAAATGCTCGCCTTTAGAAATGGATATGGCAGATACGCTTTTTGTATCAGTCCGTGCCTTGCAATGTCAGTTATAACAACCGATCGGAGGAAGAAGTTAAATTTCAAAATATGCGCATGATTCGTAATATTATCCTACAGTCATTGATCATAGGAGACACGTCTCATTTTTCAATATCGGTACAAGATATGTCGGCGCTTCATAAGGAGTATAAAAATTTTATTTCGCTCGCGTGCATCCGAAAATAACAGCTAACCCTCTTGCGTTAGCTATTCAGCCTCTGACGTTATAGCAACTATACTGTCGGATAATAAATTAATAGGATAGGACAAAGGCATTGGGTTGGTAGGCAACCATGTGGTAAATAACTAGAAAGCCGTTGAAGGTTAAAATCTCCAGGGAAATTGCTGAATTCTTTTCATAAAGGCGGCCGAGGTATTGGTGTCGAATATCGCTGAATAGCCTGACAAAGATACTACAGCAGAAGACTCTAGGATGTTAGTATATCCTGCCTCTTCTCCTTCTGTATCTGTGAATACAGAATTAAAGGTACTATTGGTAACCCTTGTTCTCGTATAGAGTCCTTCAGATTCCAGAGCTGGTTTCTTTTTATCGCCTTAGCCCCAACTTAACAAATAAGGCTGCGGATAAGAATAAACGTTATTACACTGCAGAAATTCTTTTCCTAGCACAATCAGATGAACTCCAGGAGTCAAAAATCACGTTGTGGGCACGGATTACAGGAGAGCCATCGGTATTGCTCCGGGGCGGCCATTAAATTGGCTGCATTAAAATAGTTGCATTCCATGCGCCTCCGTTACACGATCAAGTCTTCGTAGCAGCAAGGAAATGTATCTTTTATCCTATCTATCCTCGCAAATTTTTCATGGCGTTTGTCATTTGACAAATAGTGTAATAATATATCTGTCGGGCCGCTTATTATAATGATGCAGACCTACTCTCCGATTGTGCAAAGTGGCATCAATCGTTGCGGGAACGGCTTATTTCCCATGCAAACTGTTGCCCACTTTGTATAGTGGATGGCACCTACTGCTAGTACTGCTCTTAGCAAAACATTATTTGACCCTGTTCTTGAGTGCGGTAAGCATCGCTACGATTTCTGTTGTAAGCTGCCACAGGGTCCCCGTTCAGAGCATGGAGCGTTGATTTTCTATTGCATGTTGTGTTCGCACTGTTTTCTACGGTTCCACTCTCTGGATAGTAGCAGACATGCGGTTCTTTGTAGCTAAATGCCCGCTTTCTTAAAACAGATAGTCTTACAAAGCGCAGATATGGGAGGAATACCTTGCCCTGAGCAAGGAGTGGTGTAAAATCCGAATTTTAAGAGAGATGGGGTTTCATGCCGCCTAGCAGACCTACGAGACCTTTTCTTGGATCACGGAGCTTTTGCCGTAGCCACTAGCGAAGAATATAATCTGAGCACCTTTGTCCTATGTTTCAGGGACAGATCGCGCTCCATTTCTCGAAGTCGTATCCTGTCCGCCACCGGCGCAACAGGCAAACTAATTTCGAAGCTATTCATGTAACGTCAGCATTGATCTGTAGAGATGATGAGCAGACAAATGGTGAATGCTTTCTAAACGTATCAGACGATGTACTTCATCTTACTGCACGAAGAGTACGTGGTGTTTTCCAAATTGACAGTAGAATTTGATTTTTCGTATTCTTCCTCTACATGGTCACTTTTGAAGAAAAACTTTTGATCGTTTCATTACATCAGTTTAGTGATCGCAGCATGTTAGGCCTTCTGTAGTTTTCCCACGTCATGCATGGTCTTCGATTCTTTTCGATCGAAGGGATAATGTCATTGTTTTTCGTACATACTTGCTATGACGTACATTTCGGCAAAAACCAATGACCACTTGTCCTTACATGTATACAAGAATCCCAGAAGAACAACGGTGACTATGTATCTACGAAGAGAAGCGCAACGCTTTAAACAACGCGTGTAGCTGAGCTCCAACTTTTGTGCGTCTGTTGCCAGGGACCGCTGTTACTACTTTACTATTTTCAGGTTTGCCTAAACTGTCAGGAAGGCAGAAGCCATTTTAGGCTCCCGAACGTGCCAACTAAGAAACAGAATTCCTGATTCGACTTGCAGCTCGATATTCGGCTTAGATGCCGCTTAATGCGAAAACTTCGTTTCGGCAGGAAATTCCTTTGTACGAATCAGTGACTGGAGATAGCCACATTTGTTATCTATTTTTGTGGTCACCGTTCACCGTGCAATCTGGTACAGCACGCTGCGAGTATCATATCTTTGTTGTCCTGTGCCGGTCAAAATTTAGCTTGGCAAAATATACTCCTTAGATATTCTCATATTCGAAGCTACAACTTCATGTATTTCAAAAAAGCAAGCTTTCCAAAATAGCCTGGTCATATGGGTTACCTAAAGTTCTAAAATATCTGATCGCATTTGGCTACTACCTCTAGTGGATACAGAAAAGGAAAAACTGTTCCAAGCAGATACCGTGTTAATATTCACAAAATGAACTGGGATTAGCGGCGCTGTTTTTTTTTTTAATTAGAGATGATGCACTGAAAACATGAACGTTCTAGAATCTATGTGGACCGGCCTTTTTTATGCTTTAGGGCCATTTCAATATCTCAGGGATGATCTCTTGATCCCAACCGTTGCAAGCATCGTGATGCTCTTCCCGAGTACAAAGTTCTCGTACATCAGTAGATATCCATGTATTCATGGACGTTATGGATGCACCGATGAGTTCGTTGACGTAGGCCATGACACTGGGATCACGCGGAATTCGGCCGTTACCGTTAGCAACCAAGGCTTTTTGGATAGATTCTTTAACGGTATCAGATAGCAAGCGGAACAGAAGACCGCGGCCCGGGGCCGTAGCCTCTTTTAACTGTCGTTGGATACGGCCGACGATACGTTCCTTAATCTGAGGAATGGTGTTTAATTTTTTTTCCGTTTACACGTATTTCATTGTATAAACTTACAGCATCCAAAAAGTGGCAGATCGAGGGTGGATTTCCACAGATGTAGTCCATTGCTTTACCTTCATGGAATTATCAGTACCGAGAAAGATAACAGTAACACACTCACATTCTTCAATTGTCCAGCTTTCACCAGCTGGTGGCATCTTTCTGTTGAGACGTTTTGGATTATTGCAGTCCCCCTTGAATGGATTTTCTTCAGCAAACATAACTTGGTAGATTCCGTCTTCGAGAGGTTGTCCCGTAGCCTCGATCACGAAACGTTGCAGAGCATTTTGAAGATCGCTCTGAATGGTTTCTCGGAAGGCATCTTCGGGAGCAAGAAGCTGGAGCTGTGGAGGAACTGGCACTTCGTTGAATCCGTCTACAAGAGGGGATTCTACGTCGTCGACGGCCAGCTGAATGACAGGGGCGTAATGTTCGGCAAAAGCTTTTGCCAAGCCTCGGCGGCACAGCGGCTCGCAGGCCCAGACGCTAGTTGCGAAAAGAAGTAATGAAAAACCGAACTTTACCATCGAGCAATGATGATGGTTATGCAAATGTATGTAAGGAAGAAAGAGAGATGAGAAGGCACAAGCGGCTTATAAACCGAAAGCCGTTAGCGTTACATTGGCCATTGAAAAAAAAAATAGGTTTAAAAAAAGCAATTTCCGAAAAAAATGCTAAAAATGGAAGAAAAATCAGTAACCGGACCTTACGTGCACACTGCAGCCATACTTCGCTTTTCTGAGTTGCCAGGAATCGTCTATAACCATGTATACCTCGAAAAGTTTATTCTGGATGTGTGTTTCTTTGATATCCTCCGTAATCTGTGCAACACCGGCTAGTTGTCGCCGTAAGCCATGGTGACAGCTTTCCTTTCATGGCATGCCCCCACTACCAAAAAAAAAAAAAAATTGATTGTCACCCTCAGGCAAAAGAGGCTGGTGGTTACGACAGTATATTACTGAAGGAAAATATGCTAGCAAAGTGCGTGTATTGATATGTCTATATTTTGGCTGGCTTGTAAAGAGCGTCTATGTTCTTTCTCGTAGCTTGCGCCTTGGGCAGTTGTTAAAGTGTGGTATTTACAAGTAATGTCAAACAGGTGTACAACCTAAAGGCTCTCAATCTGTTTATATTCGGTGTATCTGAACCCTAGGTCTCATCTGTGTATCCAAAAAAGTCAGAAAACTGTAATACTGTGTTTGATTTTCTTACTTGATCCAGAATTCACGATAACTCCTGTCATGGCGACAGGTCCCGATCCACTTAGCCTTCATTTGATAAAAGGGTTATTATCGCAAAGACAGAGGCAGTACTTACTCTTCGCAGAGCTTCCGTGGAGAGGTCGCACACCTTCAAAATATGGGCATAATATTAGTTATACATGTCATACAGTTGGCGGTAATTTACCGATAATTGGTGGCGCCGGGAATGAATGGTCTTCCAGCCGAGAAATTGCTTGGGTCGAAAGGTGCTAACGTCCTTCTATCTACAGACAGGACATTGTTTGCGCATGCCAGACCTATTGCAAGAGCTGCTTGAACGTCTCTATTTTGCGTAGCATGGCCTGACCGGTACGCTGTGCAACTCGGATTGACACACTGAGAGGCACCGTTTACCCTCACTGTCTTCCACTCTCCCTTCTTCCTTCGCCGAGCTTTGGCCCTCTCCACTCTTCCAAAACAGTAGAGACACAACTGAGAACTCCGGTGCTCGTTCGTCATTGATACTGGCACATAAAGGCGATGTCGTCTACGCAACCATGCTCCTCCACGTCTAATATGACCCTTCAGTCGAGAACCGACACCGATACCTTGAGTTCCTATGGCCATGGTAGGCACGATGTTTTGTGCACCATCCTTGTCGGTGTTAGCAGCTGTCTTGACGAACCTTCCCTCCTGCGCAGCAACCTGATCATAAACTCGAGTAGTAAATAGTGCCTGGATACGTTTCGCATGGTGAGCATGATTTGAGTGGTAAAATGATCGCAGTTGTTTTCGGCAGTTTCTTTTCGCCTAATATGTATTGAAGAATTAGAGGTAGAAGAGAAAAAAAAGGATAACACCTCTTGCGACTCTAAAACTTGTTCTACAGTCGTTGCCAAAGCTGATGAACTATCTTTCAAATTTTTTCTGCGCTCTTAACCGTCAAGTCGTTCTAATATGAAATGAGACCATGAATTTACTGACTGCCATTATCATACCCTTTTCCTCCTTTCTCTTTTTTTTGCGAAACTTCCTGGAAAAGGTTTTCTCTTCCAGATATCCCGCCGTGATCCGCATTGGTTTGGGAAGTTTGGATATTTCCTCAGGAATGGGTATTGGTATCTGGGTATCGTCCAATTGGCGATTGTGTAAGTTGAAGTGTAAGCGAGCGCGTTCCATTGTAAGAGGGACAGTTGTCGCCAGAACCGTCAACCCATAATCCGTCCCGCCAAAGGTAATAGCTTTCTTGTGATCCTGGCTGACTTGCCAATCCAGCTCTGTGATGTCAAGGAACTGTGTACTGGCTTCGCAACCTGGGCGATCCCAACTTGTAACCTTACACATCTTTACCTCCTCTTCATCGTCTCCCTCTGACTCCTTTCCCTTTCCCTTTTGCTTCTTCTTGAGACCATCCAGTTGCTATAGTTTGATTTAATTCGGTTGATTGACTGGTGCGTGCGATATCCTTCAGTTACCTTCTGACGTACATATCGCCGCCTTCGTTGATCTGCCAGTTCCGACCGTATCTTGCTTAAATTATATTGTTTGTTTGCGCGCTCCAATTTCGACGTCTTCAAATCTTCGTAGCTCTCGCTTTGCTTTTCCTTCCCCTTGCATCGCTGATATTTATTTTGTGGCGCTTACGTTTGTCCCTGTCCGATTTTGGACAACATTTTCTGCCTGCTGTAACGCCTTTTTTGATTGTCTTTCTGCCGACTCCAGAACTTTGACCTTACATTTTGCATCTTCCAGGAACGTTGTAACGGTTGGAATATCTCGGTCTGATTCATTCTCAAAGAAACTGTTCCCCTCGTCCGTATTCTTCCATTTTGCGTTCTTCCTTCTTTGTTCATAATGAGATACAGTTATGTTCCTTCCTTTTTGAACGTTCCCATCAATCATCGCCATTTGTTGGGGTGTAACAGTTACTCGTCACCGTGGTTCCAAACCGCGAGCACTGCAAATACGAGTGATTTTGTCTTGATCAAAGAAGGAGCCGATTACGGCGGCTTTGTTCGTTCGAGCTTGCCTAATATTTGCAATCGCGGTTCCATCTTCTGTGTATAAGTCGAATTTTGCAGAAGTCGAACCAAGGAGTTCATATATGGACGCCGCATCGAGAGGCAATGCATGGATTGAGGCAGGGCTGATCGCTGGGCAGATGTTAGCAGTGAATTTACTGTATCCAGTAGCATGGAGAACGGTATTCGATAACAAAACAAACCGAACACGCAAGGCAATCGCAGTACTTGATCGTCCTTTCGGTATATATGGCCTCAGCGCATTCGTAATCTGCACGATGGTATCTATCTCGACCTTCTGGAGCTCGTTGTCGTCGTTCCACATCCCCAAGACATCAGTGGCTTTCACTTCCCCTTCAATATCTGCTGATTGTAACAGTTTCTTCGCAATAGCTTGAATTCGTATCAACCTTCTTCTACTGGGCTCTTTCTTCGCGTCATTCGTCTGAACTTCTTCTAATTCCTCTTGCATCTCTTCGATTGCCATCTCAATTGCCTCATCTATTCCTTCATCGTCTATCCCACTTATATCCACAGGGATATCCAACTCGGTTACATCACCTTTAGGCTACATAATGTTTGTTCGGTTAATGTGTCGACGATATCGGATATTGCGCTCACCTCTTCATTCTTCCGAGACTGTGGTTTTTCACCTTTCTTAGGCATGTATTCCTCTCTCGTGCGTGATTGCAGTCTTGTAATCGCATCTGTGCATGACTTTTCACGTCGCAATAGGTTAATCCTTTGATATTCGTCCGTTTCCACCTCCAGTCGTTTCTTTAGGCGTCTTAAATTCTTGTGTTCTCGTTCTATTCGCCCTTTGATCTGACGCCGACACCATTCCTGCTTTCTTTTCATCGGTTTGGTACTCTTCTCCGGCTGTTTCTCTTTCTCTTTTGCTTTTTTCTCGGCGATGTGACGGACTTGTTGTTCTCGTTCAGGGGCAAGGTTTATCTTCAGAAGGATACGGAGTAGGTGGTTCACCGATTTATGGAACAAACCGCCTGCCCACATGTTTTGTAGGTTGGCGGCGTATTGTTTCAGCTGAAAGTGCATTGTGGCGCTTAAGCCGGTAGGTGGATTTGGTAAATCTTTCAACATTGGGTATTGCAGCGCGGACCAGAGGGTTTTATCACTAGCTTTATAACTCTGTCTTCCGAAACAGCTTGAATGGATAAACTGCAAGTGGGCTTCGCTAAATAGGTTGATGAATTCATCATTGCTCTTCCGTGGCAAGGCTTTCAGATAACTCGACACATTTTCAGGCAGTGGCGCCACTGGTATTGTCAAATTTGAGTTCAGAGCTTCTGGATTGCGGACTGATCCTTTGGGAATAACTTTCAAAACGTTAAACGTCTCTGGACTGTCCTGCTGATAACGAGCTTGCTTTGAATGCGGATCCAATATGACAGTACTGGCAGCGGAGTTCATAACTTGTTCGGATGTGGCAGTTATGGTGTCGAGAAACACTTGTTTCACTTCATCATCCAGATCACCTCATAAGATTCCAGATAATCGAACCGAGCATGCCCGGATCGTGTCCTCTTCGTCCTCGCTTTCATTGTTTTCAGTAGTATCCATGCTGCAGCCTGGTTCTTTCGCCTGCACTTGTTCGTCAATTTCTTTCTGTGCTTTTTCGGCAGCGTCATCAAAATTTGCGATGGCATATTTTTGCCAAAGAGCCCCAATTTGCCCTGACCCAGGATATTCCGAAGCGAGGGTC
>JNDT01001333.1:0-25817 GCA_000697055.1 Saksenaea vasiformis B4078
AGCAAAAACAAAGAGATACATCTGAAGTCTATCCTCTACCGGCCGAAATTCAGGCTGACCTAGAGGAACTGGGGGAGAACACCACCAGCGAGGTCAAACGCTTTCAGAGAGCCCTTCTCCGCTACGATGGAGGGAGCTGGACCAAGTCGGGTGCTATCAACCCCTCGTTCGTGGCAAGGCTTAAACGCAACACGTTTGAAAGTTACCAAGTTATCGTGCAGCGCTACAAGGATGCAGATAGACTGCGAGCATCTGGAAGAGCCGCCACAGAACTTTATGAAGAACACAGCGTACTTCTCGAAGGCGACGCCACTGACATTCAGGCCCGCACCAGAAACCTCACCGAGAAGGTTAGACAACTGGCAATCTTTGGCTACGCCAGTGCCAGAGTCATGGACCGAGAAACCAAGAATCTCACAGCAAAGGCACTCCGTCTTACTGAGTACATGGAGCCCGAAGACGGGGATAAGGCGTTGGCTTTCTCCGAAGAAGATGTCCATCAAATCAGGCAGCAATGGCATCAAGACCAGCCCATCCGAGGAGCTGTGGGACAACGACGCCAGAATGGCTATCGAGGAGGAAGACGGTCGCAATATGCTTCACGATTATTCACCAAACGGGATTTTGGCAGAGGGGGAACGAGGCCCCCGTCAAAAGCTGCACAGAACCAATCCGAACCAACCCCACAATAACTTCATCCTCGTTACAGGTCAAGGAAACACCGTTGACATCCAATCCAGCATACAGTATCCCAGCAGACGGCAGCCTTCCAGGGGGCCGACTCCAGAAATTCGTGACACAATGGAAGAAGACAATATTACACAAATGGCCCATATCAGTTCTAGAACAAGGATATCAGGTGCAGTGGAGTTCCCACCCGGTTCCGTGGAAAACCCGCTGCCGATCGCTATCACTGACAGAGCAGGGAGCAGTGGACCAAGCAGTACATCAATGGCGGATGTCCAGAAGTTTTGTAGATATGAGATTGTTTTCCGAATCAAAAGATGACGAATAAATATGCAACGTTTGAGCGGCCGCCGATGTTCTAAGAAATATGATTGATTGAAATGATCGCCGCTCTACGATAGCATAAACGCTTCTAAAGAGGACGCACTCATTTTATTTAGAAGCGGTCGTTTGAAAGAAATGATGTGTGATGTGCGAACATACAGCATTTACTAAACTTTCGAACGTTCCGATGAGACACGACCATCCTCCGTAGGTGTGCAGAACGTCCTTTAGGCCACTATGGGCCGAGGTCCTGAAATTACTGGCTTCAGCACGAAACTGCAGATAGAGATTTGGTTAGTAGTATGTAGACAACGTCATCTATACTTGCCATCCGTCGGACTTCATTTGGAACTGTAAATCTTCGACAGTCTTCAGCCGATATTCCCATAATGTCACGACTGAACGATACACAGAGTATACTGGTTTCTGTTGAGTCAGGAAAAGCATTGCGTAAGTAAACATTTTTTTGATAAGCTCTTTGAATTGGCATATGCCGTCGTCTGCATTCCGGATGTCAATTGTAACCCTAGCCACAAGTTACCAAAGTTCATACAATTGGTGAAGTCTTACCTCTGTGCATCGCGGGTTGTTAATTCAATCATTTGCTGATCTGGATTCGACCCACTTCCAAGACTTGTCTTATCATCACGTTAAATGACATTACAAGGTTACTAACCTGAATGTATCGTTACGTTCGGCGATGGTATCGCTTTCCTGTCTGCTGCCTCCACTAAAAGGATCCATCCGTGAATTCATGCGTTTCATCATTGGATCTCTCGCGAGGAAGAACTGTGTCATTGGAGAGTTGTCCCGGAATCGTAAAGCGTTCTTCTGCTTCGTAAACGGTGTCCAGTTGCATACTACTCTGTTCAGATGCTAAGCTGCGGGGTCTCTGCACAGCTTGAGGTCGCAATTGCACCGCGTGCATTTCTGTTCGTGTGATGGTTGGTCCATGTCGTGAATTTTCTTCAGAAGTCCTCGAATGAGACGGCGCTGAACGAATGGCCCTGTTACAGAATATCTGAATATCAGTCTAATGACTACAAGCTTAACTCTCTAATTTGTTGCTGATTTGTGACATCCGCAATAGATTGTTGAGGCGGTACTTTCTTAATTTTGGAGCGCGCAACATGATCATCACTTCCAGTATCTTGTATGGGGTTACCAATCAAACATATTTACAACGGATGATTCCATTTTTGTGTCGTTTGGTCTTTTCTTTTGGCATCGCTGCTGTCAAAAACTGATAAGATGCTCAGAAGTCTCAAGTTTCTTTTTTAAGTATTCTGGCAGAAACTCCGGCATAACCTTTACTATGTTCCTAGAATAAGATCTCTTGCGATCGCTTTATATAACTTCCGCCACGATGTACAACCAACATTGTCCTTTTCCGCAATGCCGCAATCGACTCCCGTTCCGAAACACATTTGCTCTTGAACAACATTTGCGCGTTAAGCATTCCTCTGTACCAGTGCCTGAACCGATCGCAACGAATGACGAATCAGTTTTGCCTGAAGTATGGCACGTACGTTGCAGGGTTCTCTATGACACCCGTAAACATAGGCCCATAATACTCAGTATATGAACAATGATGCGGGCAGCGATATCGACTATGATATGTACGATAATTCAGTGGACGATGATATCGGAGAGGCTTCTGAAGGTATGCATCGTTAGTAACTGAATTGATAATGAATTTTATGATCAAACTATTTGGGAACAAATAGATCTCTCCATTCCACTTCTAGTGGTGCTGATACTGGTCCACGAGGAAGCATGACCGAAATTGAGTAGAAAGTTGCTTCGTTTGCTTTCGATATGGGCATGTCGAAGGCGTCATACGCGAGGTATGACAGCTAGCAAGACATGGATTTTTAAGTACTCACTTTATTATGTAGATTGGCAGAACTTATCCAGGAGGCGCTTGATGAAGGGCACACTAGCGTACAACGTGTTATTTTGAGAACAACAACATTGGAAGGTGTGAAGAAACTGCTCGACGACGACGCAGACCCGTGCTCCGTACTGGTAATTTGATTCAGATATCACAAACTATGTATTTACGGATTTTAGCCGTTTACTGTTTGCAATGTTGATGTGGATCAAGTTAATGATCTTCCCGAAAACAGGATTACAGAGCTCAAAGGCGCTGTGGGCCCATTAAAGCTTACATATCGAAATATTCACGACATGTGCCAACACCTTTTCGCACATCCAGCCTTTTGGGGTAAAATGGTCCTAAGGTCCAGCACCCGGGTAAGAAATGAGGAACGAATCTATGGAGACATTGATTCTGGAACGTGGTGGCAAACGCTACAAGTGAGTAGCAGCAGTTTAATCATTCAGGAGCTAAGTATGACACGCCTTTGGCTCACGCGAGACTTCCCGATGGTTATGTTATCCTTTCAATACTTTTAGCATCAGATCAAACAGTAGTATCTGGAAATGCTCGTCATAAAGCGTGGCCAATATACATAAAACTTGGTAAGAATTACTGTATTCCCACAGTTACCTGTTAAGAGGTTCTCTTTACGAATATCCCAACGTCGATCAGAGAAGATCAGCGATATAACGCAAGTCGCGTATTAGGCTTTTTGCCTTGCATTGAATGGAAAGGTTCGTCTTCTTCAGTACCGTCATGGTTCGTTGCGGCAAAGCATGCTTTGATACATCATTGCCTGGCTATGATATTCAAGCCGTTTGAAAGTGTTGATGGAACGTAAGTGGTAGCGAGGAACGTAGTTTGATGAGGATATGTGACATCGTGAGTCAATCCATAATTCAAGCATTTCGAATGAAAGGACCGTATGGGGAATTATTCAGGTGCATACCAGCACTGACTTGCTACATTGCGGATCTTCCTGAACAGTATGTGTATATCTGCGACACATAACAGTAAAACATCTATAGACGATTACTGGCTATCGTGAAAGGCGGTCGCTCGAAACATTCATGCCCACGCTGCCTCAAAGAAACCGATCAATTCCACCTGCCATATGATTTCTCGTCGGAGGCAGCATGCTGTGCAAGAACAGAAGGATTTATGAGAGATATTTACATAAAAGCAAAGGATTACATCAACCAAGGGCAGGCTCAACAAGCATCAAGGATTCTAAATGACAGCTCTTGCCATCTCGTACAGGCGATAATTAGTTACGTACATATACTGGTCCGAGCATATATTACGCAGAACGCATTCTGGAATATACCACTCTTTGATGTGTGTCAGGCGCTAAGCGTGGACGATTTGCACCAACTTGGAGGCGTATATCGGCATACGTTACAGTGTATAGAACGCATGCTTGAATCTACTGGTGGCAAGCCAAGTATCAGGCGGATCAATATGAGGTATGAATGTAACACCGTCTTTTGTTTCTTATCTAAAGCTGCCATACAATAGAGCTGCATTGATACAAACGTATCATAATCTCCATGCTTTCAAACATGATTATTTACTAAGCTTTCTAAAAAATCCGACGTACAGTGAAATGAAAGATCATATGGCTGTAAGCGATCGGTTTTCAACTTGTATTACATATACATTTACGTTACATTTGCTAGATTGCTATGGCCTGTATGCATGATCTGGTCCCACTTCAAGTGGCATTGTGTCTTCGTCACTTCATAGACTTTTTTCATCAAGCAGTGGCCAAAGAGCGCTCCGAGCAAACGTTGGCAGAAATGGATGAAGCACTTTGTTTATATAGCAAGTTTAGTGCAGTCTTGGAACCGTGGTGGAAGGTTCACATAATGGATATTTAACCTCCCGTGCAGCTAAACAGAATGTAGTGCAAAATGCGGTTTCCAAAAAACCATGCCTTATGGAAATACAATGCCGATATCCGACGTTTTGGTGTTATTACTAACTATAGCACAACTCACTCCGAGAGTCAGCACCGATTCGATGCCAAAAAGCCAGCTAAGCGAGTAAATTACGCGAGCGATGACTTCAATGAACAAGTATGTATCTGTACAGTCTGGTGGCCTTTAGCAAATTAACTTTTAGATTGGTTCATATATCTATTACCGCGACCTTCTCCGGGATGAGTATTGGAGAGAGGAAGTTTCCAAGAGAAGATTGTCGCTGGCAAGAATGAGACAACAGCTACCGTTATACACCCTTAGCTCATCCGTACGGAACGGTACATGGATCCCGATCAAGCAGATTTCACAAGAGAACACTATATGCGGCAGACTTACGGCGTTGGCACGCATTCATTTAGACTACTCGATGGGGCACGTTGCCACGCGACAACTTAGAAACATGCCAACCTTTTCGGATAGGGTTTGTTAGGATTCTATAAGCCTTGTTGTTGAAGCAGAATTCGTGTTAAACTATTTCGGACACTGGTAATCAAGGATAAGGACAGTGATGGTGACAGCTATGAGATTATCGTCAGAGCAAGCCCAAACTTTCATGGCAGACAACGATACGACTTCGTGAGATTGAATGACAATAATGAATTTGGACAAGTGCTACTAATTTTTGTGATTCAGAAGGAGGGAACTGATGACTCAATGGAAGAGGAACAACTCTGTCTCCTACGTTTGTATACATCCATGTCAGAACCACATGCAAGCGGGTTGCAACAAACTATTCCACCAACTTCTCGAACAAGGCATGAGGGACTGGTAGTTCTGCCAATCAAAGCAATAACTACGGCTGTGCATGCTGTGCCAGATTTTGCGACAGCTTCGGAAAATCCGGAGAGGGAGGACACCACATACACGAAGTATCTCATTAATCACGACGCGAATGCCACTCAATGGTCATATGGTATATCAGTTCTACCGGAGCTACAAGATGAAAACCTTGTGTCATGGAGCACAAGTGATGAGTGTGTAAGTGATCAGATGAGCGTTAGCAGTACCGATACAGATGAAGAAAATGAGTATCTTTCTGAATAAATACGGAAATAAGACTTATAGATGTCACAGTATAACTTTGTTTCCTCTGACTTCAATTCGTTATGGCTTATGCAGTGTGACTTGGGTGAGTTTTTCAATCAAGCACGCCCAATGTCGGATCATGAATTGCGGGTTTTGCCATTGGAACAACCAAAAACGATGGAAAAGCGCCAAAACAAACTGATAGTAAATAGTATGACAAAGTGGGAACGAAGACAGACAAAAAGTGACAAATAAGCGCGGTAAATTGGAAAAGCTCATATACAAAGAAATGGATGAGTAAAGTTCGTTCAAAAATGATCAATCCACTAAGTCGCAAGATGGTTGCCTTTTATCTAAACACGGCAGAAGAAAAATGGAACCCTCATACTGTCTGAATCCCGACTTATTATTTTCCAGAGAAGATTATAAATTGACTCAATATCAATTGGGATGATGTTGATGTGAGGAGGATATGTATTTCGATTTACAGTACTATATGTTTATTCGTCTAATTCATCCTTATTATTTTCTTTATCTTTCCCTCTATGCTTCTGTGCCTGTATACGATCATCTTCGACCGATTTGAGGAATGCAGGAATGGAGTCTAACAGATGCTGATGGTAGTTGGCCTCTTCCTCATCCAAGTTGGTAATAAAGAAATTTTGTAGTTCGGCGGGTGTAACTGAGTTGGTGGGTATCTGTCCTTTCATGCTATCTACAATTCGTCGTATATGCTTTTCATCGTATTTCTTCGTGTCTCCAATAAATCGCCAAAACATCTTCTCGATTTGTTCTTCATCCGCATAGCCAAGTTCTAGCTTCATGTCAATTCTTCCAGGGCGTATCAGAGCAGGATGGAGGGCATTTATGTCATTGCACGTCATAAACACCATTGAGCCTTCTTGAGCGGTCAACCCATCTATCGCATTTAGCAATCCGCCTATGGTAAGTTTGCTTTGGTTGTTGCTGTTGTTGTTATCACTGTCATTCGATTCGTAACGCGAACAGTGGTCGATATCTTCGATTAGGAGGATACATTTGGGCGGAATTTCTCGCAGTAGAATGCTGAAGGTATCATCGCTTACGCCACTACCCAAGCTAATAACGGCCATGTTCATATTTACTTGGCTCTGAGGGAAGTATAAGAAAATAATGAGAGAGTAGAATACGGAAACTTACCGCAACTGATTGTACCAGCGATGTCTTTCCGGTACCGGGAGGGCCATATAACAAGTAACCACGACGATAAGGAATGCACCGGTCGGCGTACCACTCCTCTCGTTGACGGAACTTTTCGATATCTTTTTCACTGAATAAGCACATGACTGTGGCAGACAGCTACTATACCTTTAAGCAGTTGTTCTTTTTGGCCGCTCTTAAGAATAACAGACTCCAGAGGCCGAAGTTGCTTAACGCCGACTTGAGCCCAGTCATAATCACCCCAACGCGCAGGGACGCATTGGTAGATTAACAGCTTTGGAACGTTTAGATTTTTTTTGTTTTACCGCAGTGCCATTTACCTTTCCATTCTTTCTCTTGTAATAATCATCCACCCATTCTTGCAGTATGTTTTTCAATACGTCAATGCTCCAGTGACACATTCTACATCTTGTGTGAGATAACAATGTTACGCAACATTACACACGTACGTAACGCGAATCACCGTCGTGTGCTTGACCAATTTCAATAACGAAGCGAAGTTGTCATTACCGGGTGCAGCGCCTTGGCTTCGGTTGTTGGAAACGTCTTCCGATAGATGAATCCAAAGTTTGTAACCTTTGTACCAGATGACTTGCTCTGTACCCATTACTATAAGATGTTAGGCGTTAGCTACAAACAAATAAATCCAACAAAACTCACAAGGATACAATTCAATCTTTGGTGGAGGCAAATTGTTACGCTTATAACTGGGTTCATCTTCATCTTCCTCGACTGGTTCGGTAGACTTTGCCTGGACATGGCGCAGTCTTCCAGAAGCCATGGTCATAGATACAGCCACGTCCTGTACTGCTTCAAACGTCGCTTCCGATTTCTCCACCTGGATGGAAATATACATGCGTTCTTGAATGAACAAGAAAACGTTCTTTACCAGCCGCTGCATCTGTTCACTCAAAATGGCTATATTGCACGGTTGTTAAGTAGCTAAAGAAAAAAAGATATGATACTCACGGCCAACATAAAATGCCATCCCGAGAAACACCACATCGCTGCCGAAGTATCGCTTGGTTAGACCGAACACTCGCTCTCCTAGCAGGGCATTCCAGAATGACTCGTCTGACATATCCTCCAGGAGGGATAAAACCCAATCCACAAAAGCGTGGATAGGTAGAAACACATGACCGATCATGATATATCTAGTAGATGAGGAAGCGGAAAAAACCTACAGATCTTTTATACTGGTAATTGCGATTGTACTACACGATCATTGACTTCGTCATGACAACTGCGCCACGGTAGCATCAGTTATTGTGCGACACTGCAGTTGTATTATTTTTAGAAGGTTACACAAACAAATCTATCCCATTTCTTTGGTTAACCCGATGCACATCTAGTGCTACTTTCTACTGTAATCGTGTACATGTCCAGAAACTATGCATCTTAAATCATGCGCCTAGCACAGTGTTGGATAATTCTACTTGTCTGTCATGCTGCATGATCTAAAAAAAAAAGAAGGATTAAGTCAGGCAGGTTTCAAAACCCGTCTGCCTTCTATCAATGCAAACATCTAACCTTGCTGCGCATGGCAACGTTTAAATGTATTTACGGTTGCACATCATTTGCTTATGAACGACCTGGACTGCTTATGCGAGCTTCAACGCATGAAGTATAAAAGCTACTCGTTGCTTACTGAATCAATTTTTGCACTAATGTATATCAATTCAGTGCCCCATGGAAAGCCAAGTTTGCGCTAAGGGCGGGGGTTGCGAATGCAATGATTAGTATACAAATTACCAACAATTTTTGTACTCTATTTACATCAGCTTGATCCATCCAATTGACGACCTATATACGCAGAGTAGCGAAAGATTCATTGACGCTTAGTAAATCGAATGATACTTGGAAGTTATTTTACTTATTCGTAAAAAAAATTCCGCAGGAATACTGCGGCCTGCCTCACCTGGCTGAGTGACCCGGCTAGGTGATCTTCTTTTTTTTTCATTTTTTAATTGGCACAAAGTTGGTTACAGGATTATATGACGCCGCTGTTTTCGACTATTAAAGAGCCTGCATTAAGGAAGGGAAAAAAGGGGAGGGGCGGCGCAGAACAACAACACGTTATGATACTAAGTTAAATGTAACCAGGTAGAGATGTAGTCCGCAAAGGAGGCATTCTGATATCGGAAACGAAATTGATAATGATTTTTGTGTCGATACTGCGGATGGAAATGTACCTCAGCTAGCACAGTAAGCGAAAATCCCATTTCTGCGGGCATGTATAAGGAAATGCCAACTGGTCTCTTCTTCAATACCACATATTGGGCATAGCGATGAGGGTTACTGCTCCGGACTCCTACGGCGTGGAGGGGATTGTGTGGGTAGTTGACCTATGAGTAGACGCCAACATAGTGTATCCTGCATGGGGACCACAAGCGGCCATAATCCATGCTGAAACAGTTTGTTTGTTTGGGACCATTGGTGACCAAGAAGGCGAAGATCGATTTAGCAGTCCGCATCCTTGTCGTAAGGGGAGCAGCCAGCCATCCACTGATGGGTAATAGATACATCTTAATTATATACTAGTTGTGTATCTCCCTTCTTGGAAGGAAGCACTATCCGTACTGCAGTCCACGTTGCCGAAAATTCCGTTAAGAGCTACCTTGGAGGATCTGAAGAAGTAAACCTAACCATAGCGGATGTTTGACCACAAGGAACGTGTAGAGAGGGAGGCTAGTTAGCCGATTTTGATTTATTCTTGAGAGACGCGAATCTATCGATATAGTATTGAGTATATTTCCTATGGCACTTTCTTGCATCAGTCCTGCGGAGTACAAGCTCTGATAAACGTTGCGTGCTTCCTTTAAAATTCCCCGTGTACTTATTTTTTCTTTTTTGTATTCTGGTGAGCTTATTGTTACTGATGCCGTCTAGGTATCTCTGCAGGGAATACAGTTCGCGGATGGAAAACGAAGACGAGCGAGGCGGTGTAACCATGCCTTGACCGGTAAGAAACCTTGAAGGAGGCGCCATCACGGGGTACAGATCGTGTGTCGTATAGGCAGTTACCAGAAAGTTTGCCAGTTCTTTGACCTTATCCGCCAATCGATTGGGATTGACAATGGTGGGCTAGGCGGTAGAATGCACCAGCTATACCGTGGGTATAAAAAGTACCAGGATTGGCCAGGGGAAACAATACTGATGGGAATTGGTATTTTGTTCGATGGAGATGAAACGGTCCATTGTGTGAGGTCTACAGAACCATCAGATGAAGTTAGGGTGGAGGTAGAATTGCCATGATGGAGCACAATATGACTTAGGTTTGGTAGAGTACAGGTTAAGTACTTCAGTTGGTCCATGTGTTGTATCAGTGACTGAATGCAAGTTGCTCCAGTATACTGTTTATTGAACACATACTTTTCCTCTAATCTATACAAATTTTGCACCCATGAGGAGCCCCTTTTACGCTAAGAAAAGAACCAAATATGCATTCGTTAATACATAAGTTGGCAACAAATTTATAAACTACTTACATCAATGCGGCCCCTCGATGGACGCGAAATTTATATAGACAGCATAAAAATTTGTTCATGGATGGTAAATGGAATAATATTTGGATGTCATTTTACTTACCCTCGAAGGGTATTCCCATGAAATCATGGGGCCGCACCCCGCACCGTGACGGGTGGTAGTAGGAGAGTGGAGAAGATTGGCACACAAGAGTGGCCAATTGAGACGCACTGCAGAGGACTTGAAGTGATACGACGTCCAGCGATCTATTGTACAAGATGAGTGATGCTGAGTGCGACGACATTTCTTTTACTTACTTAAGTGATGGGTAAAGGCGCCACCACAGCTGAGACGGTTCGGGAAAGAGGTCATACAGGCTAAACGGTACATCAAAGGATATGAGTGATCCTGGATGCGTATCCCATTAAAAGCACATACCGGGGATGTAAAATGAACAGAGCCAAAGAGAAAAAAAGAAATTCATGAGTCCCTTCAAATACGATCACTTTACGCGTTCCGATTGGTGTGTTGGGGAACTTATTACAATGGACCAGTGCAACACACCTTTGATTCAGAAGGAAAGGTACCTGATTCTCTGCGCAAAGGTCTACTGCTCCTCACTGCAGCATTGAAGTGGTGTCAACACAAAGTATTATTTGGATGACGTAAATGCGTATCCAAAGCCTAGTATAATGTTGTAAGAGGTCTATGATGATCGGCGAGCGAAAGTCGTGTGGCAATGCTTGTCGTTGTCGATATATATCCACTGTTCCCAATCCACCAAAGGCACAGTGTGTCCCATGAGGGATGTGGCTAAAAAGGGGACGTGAATTTTCGGACAGAGTTGGTGCTCTCCTCAGCCATTCTTTCGGAATTACGAGCACTCGTAAAATATGCCATAGACGTGATAGTGGCAAGGGGTTGGCTATTATACTGGATCCTCTGACTGAGAGTCATCGTTCTTTCAGGAATGTTGATGCGATGCGATAGTTTCAAATAGATTTCGTCCAGAAGACTCGCCAATTGCGCTTTACCGCATGCTAGTGGATGTCGAAGGTATACCCAAGCCTCGTTGCTAGCATTGTTATACCAAACGAGATTCTACTGGTCGCAATGAGTGATCCAGTTTACATATTGAGCCCCAGAGAGGGAGACAAGGCATGTTTCTCTAGGTTGACCTTTGTATTCGACCCCTTACCATAGGTGTCTAGAATATCCCTGATGGCCGTCCATGCCTCCGTACTGTTTAGAAAAATGAGCAAGTCATCAGCACACGCAAGCAGTTTGATTGCCGAAGTGATCTGTCGCGCTTGGACTGGATCTTGGATCATCCGTTTCCGGGCCTGCCTGTGTACTGGAGAGACTTGCCCGAGGCGTATCCCTGAAAGCCACGGGGAGCTAAGGATGGTCCGAAGAACTAGTTCGAAAGCAAGATTGAAGAGCAAGAGAAACAATGGCTCACCTTGACATAGTCCTCGCCTCTAATAAAACGGCTCACCTAGCCAACCATTGATCGATAGAGCTACCTTGGTGTGGAAAAACAGGTTGTACAGGGCCTTCGTCGGGGAGATTGGAAACCCAAAATGCAGGAAGGTCTTGATCATGTACTCAGGGTGGACCCTATCATATGCCTTTTCTTGCTTAAAGCAGACTACCACCGCTGAGATGTTGGTATGTTCGTCCAATTGGCGGAGGTGTTGTTGCACTGCTTGTAGAACCCATCCATTATCGGAGATCAGCCTGTGCGGCATGAATCCGGACTGGTACGGGTTGATCATTTTCAGCAATACCTTATTGAGCCAGTTGGAGATCATCTTCGTGAAGATCTTGGTATCCATGTTGATAAATGACAGTGGTCTCTGTAGTAAACCAACAATGGTAATGAGAGGTAACTCTCTACTTATATACTTCTCAATTACATGCTATAAGAGTGGGGTCAATGAATTACAACTATTTTTTTTTGGTAAGGGCGCTATGCGCCGTTTATTCAGTCACGTGTTCTAAGAAGGGACGTGCCGATCAAAGTCAGAGAAGGAAAGTACAAAACGTTATGGTCTCAGTGAAGGGGAGGAGAGGATGGGATGTCTAGTCTAGGAAAGGGAGAAGACGTTCGTCAGGGAAGGAGGAAGCGAGCGATAGAGCCTTTTGAGCGATTAGGGCAGGTGCCATTGGCGTAGCATCGAAGATGAAGCGCCAATGGGCGTCCCAGATAGCCAGAAGCGTGCTGCTGAAGATTTGTGATGTTTTGATCGACGGAGGGTCACGAGGGAACTGGAGAAGACACAAGGCGGACTCGATCTGCTGT
Organism: Saksenaea vasiformis B4078; assembly: GCA_000697055.1. Classification (NCBI taxonomy): domain Eukaryota; kingdom Fungi; phylum Mucoromycota; class Mucoromycetes; order Mucorales; family Saksenaeaceae; genus Saksenaea; species Saksenaea vasiformis. The sequence goes on from JNDT01001333.1 coordinate 12,872, forward strand.
AGTGCGGGTTTAGTTTGGAAATAAGCGTTCCAGACATGAAGCCACACAGGCCACTTGAGCGGGCAAGACCACAGGAAGTGATCAAAAGTGTCGAGAGTGTTGTGGCAGAAGGGGCAATGTGGGGAGAGGAAATGATCGGGCGATAGTGAATTACAACTATCAATCGGAGTCCATAGTATAGTCAGAAAGGGAAGACGTTTATCCGAAGTTATATAAATATTGAACCATCACAATTTCTAAATAAACACGACTCTCGCGATACTTCTCGATTGTCTACCTTTTGTAATCAAGTTTATAACAGTATCCAATTACGGAGAGGTCCAGGGTCACCCTTTTTGAATAATAGGATCATGCGGGTGGCTGACCATGATGGAGGAAACTTCTCATCCAGTGCTAGAGCAAGCACTTGTTTAAAAAGAGCCTTGGCTGGGGTGGAAATTGCAAACAACACTTTGTATAGTTCAAAGGGCAGGCCAGTCCAAACCTGGACTTTTGCTGAGTGGCGAATGCTTGATCAGCTCCGTCACTTCATCATCTGTTGGAAGTGCATTCAAAGAGCTGGCTTCCAATTGGCTTAGAATACTGTCCTCAGGTACGTTTGAGAGAAGATGCTCCATGGATGGAACATCGACTGGTGTCAGCATATAGAGCTTGTGGTAGATTTTTTTTGTATTGATTCATTTTATTAGAGGATTGATAGATGCCTCTATTGTCTAGCTCGAACAGAATAGACCTGGTGTCGGTTGTTGGTTGCTGAGGGAGGTTGGTCGTAGACCGTATGGTCGCTATCGTCCACAGCAACGAAGACTTGCGTCACTCCAGGATCTACGCCCCAGATCTCGCAGAAGGGCAAATCTTCACGCGAAATATCTTTTAAATCCAATGACGGGAGGCGATCTTCGGGTACAACCTTTTTAAATGGGAAAGATACAGCAAAACCATCCGTTAGGCTGTGATTTTCAAATTCCCCGCGTCTATATAATAAAGGTAAGAGCACAATATTGAGTACATTGATTTTTTTTCTTTGTGTCCTATCCTTTGAATTTACTCAAATCGAATGTCTCGAAATGCGGATGTGGACGATCTGAGGGCACCGCAGACTTTTGAGGAACGGCGAATCGGCCAAGTCCAAAGTGTCGTAGGACCGTTCCTAGCGTAATGTAATCCAGATGTATATATTTGAAAGTGAGAGCTGGAACAGGAACCATGGTGAATAAGCGAGACTGTGTCTTCGTAAGGAATGTGGGTGGGCGAAACGTGCCATTTGTCAGTTGCTGTTGTGCATCCAAAATGAATGTGCGTACTTGTGCAATGGATGCATCACCGGACACAGGTGGCAATCGGGTTGGATCGAAGTGTGTATTTTCGTTGATTATTTTGGTAACGGCTCTTACGAGATTCGTTCTCTTGCGATACGATAATCGAGACCATTCGGTCAAATCGACGAGGAAATGTCTTGTCCAAACAGGAGTTGCCTTGTCCTGGACAGTTGGTTCCAGTTGTTGGTCTCCTTCATTCCAAGATTCCATTTCACCCAGGATTTCAAACAGGATTGGCAGAAACAAATGTGGAAATTCTGATAGCATGGCAGTGGTGATTTTGACGTCGTTACCTGAAGTAGTAGTACTGGCGATGGCCATACCAGTGAGGCCCAAAATTCCAACCGATGATGGTACAATAGAAGGGCCAGCAGTGGAAGAGACATCCATGGGCGAGGCAGCAGTGGACGAGACAGCCATAAGCGAGGCAGCAGTGGATGAGGCAGCATCCTGACCTGGTATGGGAAGCCGCTGTCGTTGCAGGCGTATGTTTTCCCCTATAGTGGCCCACTGTTCACTAGTGTGGTTATCAGAGTCAGAAGCAGTTCGCTCAACTGGTCGTCTATATCTGGCGAATGAACCACCTTTGGCCGTTCTGGTGGAAACTTGTCATCATTGACTGTCAATTGATACACAAATTCGGCGTACGCGTTTGCTTGGTAAGGCTTCACAGACTGTGATATATTTCATACAAAAGCAAACAGGGAAGAAAAATTGTAAGCAAATATTTCTGGTTGCCTTTGTTGTCACGCTTACCGGAATATGACGCAGTATATAAGTCTGGAGATAGGAGATGTAAAATTGATCAAAGTTTCCTGCAACATGTGACACGAAATTTCATGCGCATTGGTTTGTTGTGTATGAAAGAATGAAACTGAACGCAATGGGACGACAATTAGGGACCGGTAAAGGTACTAGGCTGCAGCGTGCGCTTGGGTACTGTTGAATGAATTCTTCAAACTTGATCTTGATATTGACTCGCAGGTCGTAGTCAAATATCGATGTGTTGGAAAATTCTTGACCAAGAAGCAGCTAAAAGATTCCCGTAAAAGAATGCTTGTCGAACAAACAGGGGTAAATGGGTAACTGTTCGGTTAACCTATATGTGATGTAGTATACCAGAAAAAGTTGGGCATGGATGACAATCTTTCGATTGTGGGCAACCACCACTTCCAGTCCTTGAATAAACTGGTTTTTTTCCTGTTCATCATATTTTGCAGTAAATTTTCTAAGCCGTGTTTGATCACTTAAGTCCGTATCTTCGCATTTCCGAGGCTTTCTTTCGTTTTTGTACTCTGTCGCTTCTTGTAATCTGGACATATGGAGTTTGAAGCACACATATGAGTCAAGGATGAAGCTCGTCGTCGCTCTGCTTCTGCTATATCCCCGCGAGCATTGGCTTCTTCTGCAGCTTTTAGACACGTTGGACAAGATCTTCTTTGTGCGGTCTAACTTGATTGCACTGCCCTCTGACGTTGTTCTCTAGCTGCTTGCTTTTCTTTTTTTATCTCGGTTTTGTTTCCGTTTCGTACTCTGCTGACCTTTCCCTTGCTTCTGCCGCTTGGGAGCTTGAAAGAATACAGGTCAGATGCACGGCTTGAAGCAAAGCCAAAAAAAAAAAGAAACTTACGGGGCTGTTCATCATCAGTTGTTGCATTTTCAGCTTCTTCAAGTAGCCGTCTTTGCTTTTCTAATTTCTCTTCTTATGAATTTACGCACGGTTCTGGACATCAGTCTTGTTAGGAAAGAAAGAACGTGAGAGTGAAAAGAGAAAAGAATGAAGTGGTACATAAGAAAAGTATAGAGTGATAAATAGGAAAAGATTTCTCACACCTGTTTTCAACAAGTAACAAATTCACACTTCGATCTGATATTGTAGAATTGCCAAATGTACGGATGCTCCTGCTTAAAAAGCGTAAACATGGTTTAACTGGAATCATACTACTTTGTCGTCCCTGCATAAATCAACCCAGCTTGACGGGAGAACTCATCTTACAAACACCAGGTACCACCCATTTTCCCATGTAATCGAGGAAAGTGATGCTGTCCAGCGTCTGAATCAAAAATTTATCTACATTCGCTAATATATCAGCGCTGGATGATAATGATCACCTACCATACTGAAAAGGGCTGAGTGTCATGGATGCTTAATTATGGTCAACGCTGGAGAGGCGAAGACTGAAAATCAAATAATCCGAGCAACAGAAGCTCGCGACATTTGGACAATGTTGTAAGTATTGCCACAAGAAAAAAAAAATAGGAAGGCGAGAACTTCGATTGGAACAGGTGAGTGTAAAAAGATCGACCCCGAATTGATTTCCATTTTTTTCTTTTCTTTTTTTTCGCGACATTCCATTTTGGGAAACACTATAATTTCTGTTTGGCCCACATGTGCTGCGACAGCGTTAGCGTAAATATGTATAATAAAAACCTGATAAAGAATTAAAAAATAGTTAACAATCCCATTTCAGCAAATTAGATAAATTAAAATCAATAGCTTAACCGTTATATTTGGTTTATAAAATATTATTACATTTTGCGCTTTTATATGTAAGCGTTGAATGTATAGGGCCCAAGTAAATAGCGCCTAAATATAGCATGCTTTTCGCATTCCGATTTTTTATTTTAATTTGCTGTACGTTGTTAGCGTCGAATGTACCAGTCGGCTTCCAATGTGCCGATAGGGGAAGGGCGTTTTTTACCAATTCCCCACTTGGATCCTTTTAAAAAGCTCTTTCCCGCTAAAGAATTTTTTTGGAGGCTTAATTGTTTATCCGGCGTAAACAAACAACGAGAAATACTCGCATCTCGAGACATTAAAGTCGCTAAAATAAAAAAAAAAAGAAACGCATCTCGGCACATACTCGAGATCTCGGTAATGAGTGCTGACACATTGCGCGCAGCCTCTTCCACTACCCCGCCATCATCAGCAATGGACTCCCGCTGGAGTACAGTAGCTGCCCGTGGCGCCTCTAGGACTTCCTCTACACAGTTTCGAACTAAGCCTGTCATTGAAGATCCTGAGTACTCAGTAAAGCACCGATCTCAACTTGCTCTGGCTGCATTGCAGCGTGCTCTTCAACCTGAAACAGTGCTATTTGACTTTGGCACAAATGTACCTAACCTCTCTGAAGTGTTTATCCAGCTCCAGGCTCAGCTGGATTCTCTATTTGGAGCCAGACCCGTTCCTGGGCGCAGATCTCCTACAGGCCCGCTTCAAGAAGGCTACTGATACAACCAAAGCAATTCAACAGTGTTTTGCATACAGAAATATCCAATACCGAGCAACACCAGTGGGACCAACAGATGGAGAATTTTTCCAACTCCACTTTCATGATGTCCCAATAGTGGATGAAGAAGAGATTGAATCAGTCTTGCAGACTGCTTTGGAACATTTTGGCAAGATATGTCAAATTAGAATGCACGTGGAAGTTGCGTCAGGGGTTTTTGGAGGGAAAGTTACTGTGGTTCTGGATCGAACCTTGCCTGCCAATGCACCAGAAGACCACTTTCTTGCTCTATCAACAAGGAATTTTTTATCCCAGACTGGGATGATTTTTACTATGCTACATTTGAAGGATGCCCACCTAAATGTCGTTACTGTGGGGACGAACACAAAAAGGCAGACTGTCCTCTGTTGGCACAGCTGATATGCTATCACTGTAAGGGCCATGACCACATCCACCGCCATTGTCCAGACAAGAAAAAGCAAACGAAAAACAAACAACGCGTTTTAGATCACAAGATGTCTCAAAGGATAAATGAGCAGGAAAATGAGACGGCGGCTCTGAATCAGTACATGGAGGATCAAGAAATCAATATGGGTCAGAACAAAGACCAGTCAACACAGGTTCTAGAAGAACATGGAACAGGACAATCCACTATGGAAGAGAATGCGGAGAGCAGCACAATTGCAGAAAATACAGATGCCGCAGGACATGGAATGGCAGAGTAGGATAACAAGATGGATGAGGATCCTAATATGGATGGAAAACACTCTGTTTCCTCTACAACACTGTCGAACTTGGATCATACGACAGAGGGACATGTGGATGTCATGGATAGCGACGCCTCTGCAGAGGAAGATACAATAATGTTAGTGAAGGAAAACACTACCCGCACCACTGCTAGAGGACTTCGAGGTGGACAGCAGTCCAACCACATGGCCAAGGTCAGCCAATGTTAAATAGTATGCGTCACCACCGCCACTATGGCGATACGCCACAATGATCAGAAAACACACCCGCATTGCTACTTTAAATGCTCGTAGCATTTTCAAAGTGGCCAATCCACAAACACAATCACAGTTCACACATTATCTTCGTTCTACTTCACTCGGGGTGGATGCTCTTGGTATCCAAGAACTGGCAAGTCTTTCTCAACGCTCTACACAACATCTTATACCAGCCGACATCACTCTTTTACATCGGAAGTTTCCCCACACAGATTCTATCTTTGCTCAGCACTGTGCATTGATCTGTCTCAATCCTGATCTTTCTCTCCGCGATTCTCTGACTACTATCGATCAGAGATGTATTTTAGCTACTGTCTATAATACCGACAATCAGCCCCTATGCAGAATCATGAACATTTATGCTCCAGCTCAACGTTCTCAACGAACAGTCTTTTACGACCAACTCTACGAGCTCATACATACACTCCCAACATCAGATCAATGGATCATCATGGGGGATTTCAATATGCAACTTCACAAACCTCAGCCAGCTCGCATCAAACCATGGATTGACTGGCTCAACACCACATGCGATGACAAATCACCCAAGTCTGCTTCTTCTAGGCCACTCCCTACTTACTTTCACTACAACCAGCGAACAGCCATCGACTATATTTCCGGTCATCACAGGCTTTCGCCACGTATGGTAAATCTGCGACAACATTTTCTTCCATCTGCATGTACAGATCATACTCTTCTTACGGTGGACCTCGTTCAGACTCAGTCTGACCTTGGCCCAGGTGTATGGCGTTTTAACCCTAGCTTGTTATCTGATGCATCTTTCTGCGAACTCTTGACTATTAGCATGGATAGCTTTTTTCAGAATAGCCAAGATAGCCCTGACACACCACAAATCCAATGGGATCAGCCCAAAGAGGTCATCAAATGGGTGGCTATTCTTTTTGCACAACGGAAGCAGAAAAATTGGAAGGAAACGGTCAGAGACTTGCAGCAAAGACGACAAGTAGCATTAGCACGAACAGTAGATGCCAACACAACAGCACAGCATAGCGAAGAACTGCGCCGCATCGAACTACAGCTGAATGAACAAATGCAGGAGGAAACACAACACTTACTATTGCGAACAGCCACACGGTGGCATGAAAAAGGAGGGCGCAGCAACAAGTACTTTTTTCGGGTACTCAAACAACGCCAGAGACAACAGACCATTTCTTCAATACATAACCCAGGTACTGGCCATACTGCTGTCACAATGGGCGAGATTTTGGCCAAGGCACGAAATTTTTATGGAAAGCTGTATGCTACAGAAGATATCAACCAAAGGGCAGTACAGAGCCTATTAAATGCAATTCCAACAGACGCCTGTCTAGACCAGCGCTCATAACATGAGCTAATCCGGGATCCATCAAAGGATAATCTGCTAAGTATTATTAGGCATGCTCCCTCAAGCAAAAGTCCAGGATTAGACGGTCTCCCCTTTGAATTACACAAACATTTGGTCCATAGTCACAAGCAATATCAAGAACTGATGCTCAAGGTCGTTCAGGATGCTCTCCAAGGCAAGTTCCCGGTCTGATGGACGCAAACTAGAATGGTGCTTCTATTCAAAAAAGGTGACCCGCAACTGCTCTCGAATTGGAGACCGCTCTCCATGATCAACACAGATGCCAAAATCTTTACTAAACTGCTTGCCAATCGGCTCAACCAAGTATTACCGCAACTGATCAACCCGTATCATACTGGGATCCTTTGGAACCGCCTCATCAGTGACGATAGATGGACAACGCAAACACTGATGGCCCATTTCCAGTCCCACATGCCAGACCTTCCTGCAGTAGGGGTCCTTTTTGATCAAGAAAAGGCTTATGATCAGGTTCATCCTGATTATCTACGGCAGGTGTTAAATTGCTTCGGTATACCAGCCCAATTGGATGACGCCATCAGTTCCTTATCCTTTGGGACCGATATCTTCATCTCAATTAATGGATGGCTAGCTCCCACCCTACCACAAAAGCTGGGGCTTCGGCAAGGTGATCCTCTATTACCGCTTTTGTTCAACTTAGTGTTCGAACCAATGCTACGGTCGATCCTGGCTTCCACGACAGTACAGGGAGTATCATTTCCCAGAAGCTCTAGTGATACCAGCGTCAAATACCTAGCCTATGCAGACGATCTCTTAGTGTTCCTTCGAAGCACAAGTGAATGACAACCACTCCTAGATCTTTTCCCCACATATGGGGCAGCTTCAAACGCGCGACTCAACTTGCAGAAGAACGTCGGTTTTCTCCCTTGCTGGTACAACCCACAGTGAATGGATACAGCTGCTAGAGTCGTTCAACATTCCTTGGCATGACAGCCAGTGCAATGAATCTCTGATATACTTAGGATATCCCGTACATTCTTCGAGGACACAACTACAACAGTTTCTAGATGGTATTTATGCAAAAATCGCTCGCCATGTGGATATAATGAAACAGCGCCACTTATCGATCCAAGGCAAGGGGATCATTGCTAACTCAGTCTGTCGCGGCTTTGGCATATCCTACGAGTAGTAGTAGCCCCAGAGGAATGGCTGACACGATGTCAACGCCTTATTCGCTCGTTTCTGGTACCTTTCTTTCCCGCCTCATCATGGTCACGCTTATGTCAGAGTAAAAAGACAGGCGGTGTGGGACTTGTGAATATCCACCAACAACACCTGGCGCTCCATTCGATCTATTTGCAACGGCTGGTCCGAGACAATCCCAACGAACCCATCCTTTTTATTAATCCAGTTATCCGTCCTCTTCTACATTTCTACTGTGACCACAGCTTCATCGCATTCTTAATGCATCCAAAAGGTTTTAGGAACCGCCTGCGACAGATACCACAGTTAGCACACCTGTGTAGACTTGTCTCGACTCCCCCAGCACTCTCCATCAACTCTCAGTGGCCAAGCAAAATCCTTCTTGGATTACCACTAAAGGCCGCCTTGCAGAATGGTTCTACATTCCAACACCTACAACGCATCCCAATTGCTCATACTGTCGACACCCTCCTAGAGCATAACAAACATCCAGACATAATTTTTTATCCCTACGAGGCATCAACATGCAATGGCTAGACATGGGCCAACCCAAATGGCACCCAGCCATTCAGTCAAAAATAGAAGCTGGATTTATGCGCCGTCTCACTGTATCACCATCCACTAGAAATAACCTATCGACGGTTTTTCTCAATGGACAGGCGATAGTAGCGAAAAACCAAAATAAGTATTGGGCAAGCTCGACCAAATGGACTACGCCGTTTCTGGGGCAAAGCACAGTCATCACAGGCTGTGGTCTCCTGTTCCCGTCCCCAATGGGCGACTGATACCTCTCCGCTGCTAACTTCAAAAGCTTGGAGACTATCCTGGTCCCTGCCTATACCGCACCATTCTCGAACCATATGGTGGCGCCTGCTGATAGACCGACTTCCCATACGATCCAGCCTACATCGTTGGATTCCACACCGACACCTGTCACCTCTCTGCCCAATTTGCAACAGTGAGCCTGACACCGACTGGCATTTCTTTGTTACATGCGCACCGAAATGGGCTTTCTGGCTCACCGCGTTGTCAGACGTACAACTGCCATCAGTGATATCAACACCCGAAATGTTGTGGAAACGCCTATTTCTTGCCGAACCACTTCCGCCAAATGCACATGCTCTCTTCAGTTTACTTGGTCTAATACCCCTCACTATTTGGCGATGTCATTGGCAGTGCGTTTTTGACAAGCTCCCGAGGCAACACTCCACTGCAGTGGCACTCTTCCAACAAATACGTAACCGCTATCACCGACTTCCTTCCCTGACTAACTCCTGAGACCCCACTAGATTAGTTACACCATGACATGTTCTCTTTCTCTCTTTCTCTCTCTGTTTTTTCTTATCATCCATACTCTCCGCTAGTTCTAGCTAGACAATAGAGGCAACTGTCAAACCTCTAATAAAATGAATCAACACAAAAAAAGAAAACTTGGATCCCTTTTTCTTTACGCAAGAAAAAAGACAGTGCTTTGGGGCCTGGGTCGTCCAAAAAAAAATGTGCACTTTTTCCCTGAAGAACCCTTCTTAGCGGTCTAAACCTTTATCCACCCGGTGATTTCCCTCTGGAAAGTGATGCGCCTTGGCGCAACGGAAGCACCTTCTTTTTTTTTTGGTATTGTAATTCTTTATTAGGGAATTGAGAAACCCTCTCATAACGGTAGTGCTATTTTGGAAAGTCTAGATACTGAAGACAGATAGAAGTGGAGAAGGAGACAGTAGACAGAAATTAAACGGAGAAGGCAATGAACAGTTAAGGATTGAGATGAAGCCGAAGCGGGAGGAAGGTGTCAGGGAGATATGCGCACGCTGAAGAGCAGCTACGGCAGCATCAAAAGACCAGCTAGTATTATCAAAAACGCATCGCCAATGTTGTTGCCATATGGTTGCAAGGATAAGGCCGAGGACTGGATACACCTCTGTACTGAGAGTGGGCGAGGCTCGAGAAGTGTCAGTGAGGAACAGGCCATCCCGCACTTTGGTAAGAGCTACTGCCCAGTGTGATAGGTCAAAACTATCTAGAGCTCGTTGCCAAAAGAACCATTTAGGTGGGCATTCTACTACAAAATGTAGATCTGTCTCCACACAATGTGTACAGATAGGACATACAGGAGATCCGAATTTCTCAGGCGTGCACTGATGTAATCTGGAGCGTATGGTTGGTTTACTGATAAGTAATCTCCACCATACTGTCCTTGCATGGTGAGGAATTGAAATAGACCAGAATAATTTCCATCGTTTGACTGGAATATAGAGATTATCAGCCATCAATACTGGTGGATGGTATCGGGCTTGCATGTCCAGTGTTCGTTGTAGTATCCAGTATTTGCATAAGTTACCCGGTTTACTAGTGAGAAGTCCAACTGCCTTCCCCGTGTCAGGGTTTTTATTACCAATTGTGATTGTCCAGTGAGTGAGTGGTGGAAATTTCGGTCCATCAGAAAGAAACAGGGGAGTCGGTGAAGGTGGCAGTTGGGACAGAGCCTCTTTAATCACGGGGATCTACGTCAAAGTTCCGGTTGATACTGCCTTATGCCAGCGTTGTAGGAAACCTCGAGGACGGTGAGCGCTGGAAAATAAGATTCTTGACGTCGGATTCTAAAGCAGCAAGTCAGCTACCAGACACTGGTGGTTGTGTGCATGTTGCTGAAGTGGGGATCCACTTGGATCGAAGGCTGCAGTGAGTGGTATTGTCAGTAGATACGATCCCGCCCAGCTGGGATGAGGTGAGAGCGGCTGGAGTGAGGATAACAGGCGACAAAGATGCTGTCTGGTTGGCATATGATGTATCCGGCAGATAAAGCGAGTTGGCTCCATTAAAATTGGTAGGAGGGATTTGCGCCCTGTGTGTATCTTCAGAAAAAAAAGGTAACATGGGATTGTTGAAAGAATCCGATGTTTGTAACATGCATCGCTGCAGATAGATCCAGTGTAATGCCAGGTGCTGGTGTTTGATGTCTATCAAACCAGCCCCTCCTCGTTGCTCTTGTTGGCACAACTGTTTCCAAGATGGTCATGGGAAATATGGTAGCATATACGCCCGAATGATACGTTGGCATTGTTCTAGCAATGTGGTAGATGGCACTACCACGCGAAGCACATGCCAAAGTCGAGATAGTAGTAATGAGTTGGCCACAATGGCTCTTCCCCTGATTGATAGCCGGTGTTGTTGTAGGATCTGACAATGACGCTGGATTTTGGTATGGAGTTGGTCCAAAAAGATCTGCAATTGCGATGCTGTAGAGTAGACTGGATATCCTAGGTAAACAAGTGGATGAATTGCTGTACTGTCGTGCCACACTATGTCCCGTCCCTATAGGATATTCTTCCAGTCTGTGTGAGGTCTTCCTGCCAGGGAAGAGACTGCTGTGTTCTGTAGGTTGACTTTTGCATTGGATACCTTTCCATAAAGGTCCAAAACATCTAACAATGGTTGCCACTCGCTAGGTTGGGAGAGAAATACCAGAAGATCATCGGCATAGGCGAGCATCTTTATCGTTGGCCTAGTGTCCTGGAGCTGTTGAGGATTGAATGATGAGGAAGGCCGATGCCTGAGAGATGATGCTGGAAGTGCTATTCCTTTGATGTGTGAGTATACCAGCAGCTTCCGCAGCAGTGGCTCAAAAGCAATGTTGAATAGTAATGGTGAGAGGAGATTGCCCTGTCGCAATCCCCGGAGATCCTTCATATGCGAGATCTTTCGAGAATAGGCATTTGTTACTTTTCCATTAATACCGTCATCTAAGAGTAACGCTTTTAAATATCCTTCAAAGGGTTTATACGCCGCCTTGAGGGCTCTTTCTTTGGGACAGTGCTTATACTCTGTATTTTCGCTTTTTGTCTTTGTGATCTGTATCGACTTTCGTAACGTCCAGTTCCGTATCTTCAAGCACCTGCACAACGTCTTCTTCCATGGTTTTTAGACATCTAATGCATGTATTTAGTTATGCGCATATCGTTGATGCCGCCTAACATACCTGGCCTTGTTCCGTATTCTCTTCTTGTCTTGTAAGGGGCTGCAACATCATATTTGGTGCTGTGAGTAGGGTGGGAATAACTCGTTTATGTCTTACCACATTTTTTATGTTCTCTACGACGGATGTTTAGAAGTTTCATATATATGAAATTCTTTTCCGAATCAAAAGATGATGAATAAATATGCAACGTCTGAGCGGCCGCCGATGTTCTAAGATATATGATTGATTGGAATGATCGCCGCTGTACGATAGCACAGACTTTTTTTTTGTATGTTGCAATTTATTAGGGCTTTGCCCATGTTAAAGGTTATAGGTGAGAGAAAAGAGAAACGGGGCGTGGGTAATCAGCTGAGAAAAAGAAAAGCAAGAAAGAAGAGAGTGGAAAAAAAAAAGAGAAGGAAGAAAGAAAAATATAGCTAGAGACAGGTCAAAGGGCTGGTGGATTGGAAGGAGGAAACGATAGCACAGACGCTTCTAAAGAGGACGCACTCATTTTAGGATGGTGGTAAATTGGAGGTACCCCCCATAAAAGGTAGCTGGACGTACCCCCTGGAGGTACCCCAAAAAAGGAAATACTGCCCGTATAAAACGCGAATTTCTGTGTGAATTTTGCACTACTTCTACTATTCACTCATTATTCGAGAATCTTCTTCATCATGTCTTTCCAATCGCTCCAAACTCTTCCTCATTATCCTGAAGGAAATGCCAAAGTAGTTGTGCCATTTCCACGAGATGAAGCTGGTGTCTACAATGTTGGAAAGCTCGACATTGGTTGGTGTCTGAAAAGACAAAATTAGAGAGAGTCACACAAGAATTGGAGTAGGACAAAATAGCGAATTATACGTACTGCTAAACAACTTGATACATAATGCTATATAAACCAACTAATC
>JNDT01001334.1:0-57601 GCA_000697055.1 Saksenaea vasiformis B4078
TCAAAGTAATATCGTGCTGAAAACTGTCTTTATTGTGATCCCTATGAGGGCTATTTATACTAGTTCTAGTCTATGGCTGTTCTACAAATAATCATTGTTGTGATGGATATTTAGCAAGTCCGATCCATGAAAAGGATCAAAGTGATCGTGTAACGAGATCAAAGTGATCCCTTCGGAGTAGGAGTTTGATTTTGGATTTTCAGGAGTGAGATGAGTGTGTGGAATTGTCAAGATGTCGGAATTGTATTGCAGTAGGTGAGAAAGGTGTCTGTATTGCCGGGAAGAAGGTCAATTCCAACTGTGTGAGTTGCGTATAGTTGGTCGGTATTGTTGAATATGTCCAGTTTTGAGATTATGTTTTGGTCATTGCGAAATGTTGAAGCATTGAGAGCATGCTTATGCTCCACATCGTTGTCTGGGTCTGAATCTTGAGCTGAAGCAGCTTGGCACCTTACACCGTAACTAGAATTGCCCACGATCTTGAATACCCAACGAACGGCGGTGTGTCCTCGTTTTTCAGCCTCCAGTTTCTTCGAATACACCTTCTTGAAGTATTCATGACCCCATCACATTAATCGGAATTGATACCCGTCCAAGAGCTCATACTCATATCCCAACGTTAGCCCGTAAACGAGCTCTTCAGAGAAAACCGTTATCGGTGGTGAATCTTCGGTGAACGTGGGGAATATAAACTTACCATCCTTCATAACACCGTGCAAGGGCAAACCCCTTCCATTCCTCTTCACCTTAACGCAATAAAAACCTGGGTGTATGCTCAAATAGGTCGAGACTCGGGACTTCGTAATGTGTGCTAAGCTAGGTATCCATATCGGTTTGCTGAAGGGTAACATCAACGTACCAGCATGTGGGTATGATGAGTTTATGTCGTAGTAGTAGAAACACCCTGTAAAACAGCCTCTCCTAAACACTTCGCACCTCCCTCCACTGTACGACTCTTCTATGTACTTATGGGTCTGCTTCGCCAATACGTACAAAGGGGTCCTATTTTTGTTGTAATACTCCGAGTAGAAGATACGCTTACCGTACAACGAAGCCGAAGGGTGTGCTAAAGGATCAGTTCTGAAAGACTCCATACCAATGGTTCGATACTTGAGCAAAACGTCTCTCAAGGCGATACAATCGATTTTGTTATACTCGACGTACAACGGATTCGTCAACCATTCTTCTTTACTCACATTCAGGACATCAACATCAGCCATCTTCTCAGTAACACCGAACTCACGTGATAGTTTATTCAGACCCGCAGGGATCAAAGCGAATGAGTCTCGGAACTTAATCTTACAACCGTTTCTTAGTTCAACCATCACTTCGATAAAACGACCGTCCACATCGAGGATTTGCACAGGATTCGTCTTCTCGCTGTCACAACGTTTCAAGCATTCATTCAATATGATATGGAAATCATATTTGCCACCGTTGCGCGCCCATACGGTCATATCAGTGTTTTGGTTTTCTAGCCATTCGAAGTATCGGCTAACGCAATCCTCACCTACAAAAGACTCGAAACTAGCACCGTCGCAATGACCTAAGATAATGGGTACGTGTTTATGCTTACCGTTGGGCTGAGGTTCTCAGTACGATTCGATATCGAATGTCTTAACACTTTCCGTTTCGTCGTCTGGAATACTCTTCTTCTTAGGCGCTATTAGACGCACGTACGTTTGCTGAGATAGTTCTTCCAAACGGATTATACTGTCCTCGTCCAAATAATCATCATGCGCAACTAGGTACACATGCCCTCCGTTATAGTAATAAAGACACTTATCGATCGTTGCCGAAGGTTCGAGTGTGCATACTTCGTCTTCGCTGAAAAGAACATCGTGGTCATGCCCGAAAGCGTGAAACACCTCTTCTATATTAACTCCTCTCTTTTTGTCCCGTTTTACTTGTTTACTAACCTTGGTTTGAGCTTTCTTGAATATGTTCGTGTTCAAAGCTCGCCCGAATCTTCGGTCTTTGTAAAACGTCCATAACACATAAGAGTTTATGACGCAAAGTGTTTCAGTTCGGTACAGATCGACTAACCAGAATCCTTTCTCGAGACGTACGGGTATTCCCTCGCCTTTACCAGCACTAAAGTTTCGAGCTGTCTTACGCCTAAAATCGGTTCTGTGTCGTTCAGAAGAATATCTCAACGTTATACCCCTGATTTCCAAGGCGTCGTCGTCGTATTTTTCCACGAGATTAACGATCTTATCGAGCAAGTCGTGTGCTCCTGAATTTATGTACCCATGAATCGTGACCAACGTAACACCGAAAAGATGAGCATCGCGAATGCCGTCCTCCTGCAACATCTCTTCGAACAAGTACGCACAATCGTACAGATGCTCAACGAAATTAGCAACTCTTTCGTAATCGATGATTAGAGGGTTTGCTGCGAAACTAGCGCTGATAAGTATCTGGCGAAAGCGGTATCTCCCGTATTTCTTTTCCTGAGTGTTAGTACCCCATTCATAACCCATCAAATGAGTGTTGAAGGTTTCAGTGCCGGTCAAAATTCTCATCATTCTTGAGACGGTTTCCCGTTCTTCGATAATCTCTTCTCCTTCTCCAGCTTCTTCCACCTCTCTCGCTTCTTCGGCTTCGTTCAAGATTCGATCGATCTCCCCAATGTCCTCGAACGTATCATCGTTAATTTCGTCATCGAGCAGTTTATCCGTCGCGATTCTTATCAAATCGTTTCGGATTGATGCGGGACAGATCACGAACTCTTCGTACGAACACGTCAAGTAACAACTCAATCGATCGAACTGTGGTGAAGGGCTTTGAAGATGGGGATGGCCTGTTCGTCTAATTGCTGGACAAGATCTTTGGCAGACCAATACCCATCTCGGTTGGCACCAGCGTAGAAGAATGTACGTGAGACCATGCCGTTGTGGCGCATGGTACCATGGCATGGACACTGGAATTCACTTACCATTATAGATAAGCCAGGTCCTTTTGGCTTGATCTGCGTTTCGCCATCAGTAAACCAACCTTTTTCCTTGTCGTCATTAGCATAAAAAATTGACTCGTCATGAGTAACCATGACATATTTCTTTTGCTGCTCCATGCCAGGTACTTCCAAGACCGGCTCTACAATGGTATTCATGTCATCCCCGTCATAGTCATCCATCTTCTTCATCCGGTTCACCATTCTTAACGCCCAGGCCTGTCGGTACTCCACCACGTCAGATCTTTCGTGGCCATCGAAATATATTCCCTTCGTATTCTTGCGAAAACCAAAACCCCAGGCCCGCATGTAGGAACGGATTGTTCCAACAGCAACATTCGACGTGGCCTCAGGGCAATACTCGGGCGCTAACTCGTGGTCAATGTACTCTTTGAATAGAGACACGTCCCTATCCATAGGTCTTCGGCCTTTCAACCATTCGATGCACTTCTCCTTCGCATCCTCTTGAGCAAGGAAAGAGAGGTTCTTTGCGTGCCTTCCTTGTTGTGACTGAAGTATCATACCAGTTTGCACGTACTCTTCAGCCCATTGTCGAACCATACGGGAACGGTAAGAGTTTTCACGAGCTTGTTTACCTTTCAAGCATACGTTCGCAGCATCCATGGAAGCTACACCTTTGCCCATGTCGTGATGTAGTACGTTGTACAGATAAAGCTTGACAGCGTAATAGCGCATAGCGTACGCTTTGTCACTTGCATCAGCTGGCTTGTTAAAGTCCGTCAAGTCTTGTTCCAGCGTTTGAAGCAAGGTTGCTAAGGCATCCTCGTCGAGACTGTCAACGGTGCCTGATTCATCTTCGAAATTCTCGCTGTTTCCCTCAGTGTTGTGAACGACACCAATTTGTTTATCTTCACTGCTGTCACTTTCTGCGGATGGTGTAGACGAGTGGCGTGTAGTTATTTCACTACTCCTTTCGACTGGCTTGAAGAATGAAGTAATAGGAGCGTGCTTTTTCATAGCATCCGCCTTCTCCTGTTCCAGTCTTTTCTGAGTACGCCATGCAGTCGTTATAGATGTTCCACAATATTTCCCACGTAACGAAGACCCACTGTCTGCAGTACATGGCTGCAGAGTGTCAAACGCTGAAACCAGGGCGCGCTAAAGAGATTCCTCATCTTCTACATCGTCCACCGAGGACTGTTGAAAGGGCGTTGTTCTAATCTCGGGTATCCGAATAAATGATCCACCAGGCGAACGAGGGCGCTTTAGAAGTGCTTTTTTCTTGTTACTGATACGGGGCATAGTACAGCGAAGAAGGGGCTGTCCTAGGTCTACGCGCTACCATTTATAGTAAATACGCGTTTTAAATCCCCGCTTTATTCGGTTAAATAATGTACCATAGGTTCAACTTCAAGTCGCCCTGCTTAAAGTGGCCGACTTTGAAGTGATTCAACTTTTTTTTTCTGAAGCAACTCTCCAACTTTCGGCATGAAATCTGTAGGTAATAACTTAAAGAGCATTTCTGATGCAAAACATTCTGATTTTTGTCCATGTGTAAGACGCTGAAAATATTCGAAGTGCTGCTACGCGCTTGCGGCTTTTAACTTGTTTGCACCCTATTGATTGATTTAAGCGCTTCTTTTATCGAAATTCAATTTTTTTACCGTTTAGATAATTTTATCCCTGAGTTTTTGTACAGATTCACTTTTTTCGCGAAATTTCGATTTTTGGTCGAAATTCTGAAAAATTTTTTTCCTTTCGAGGTTTTTCCATTCGAATTTTCCGTTGACCTTGTCATCCCCAAATAAAAAAATATAATTAAAAAAACTAGAAAAAAAATATAAAAATAGTAAAAAAAAAGATAAAAAAGAAAAGATAGAAAAAACTAGAACAAAATAAATATAAAAAAAGTACTAAAAAAAGAGTTAGAAAAAAGTGCTAAAAAATAAATAATAGAGACAAAAACTCAAGACTATCATAGTGCGAGATCAATGATTCAAAGTCAATGTAGCTTGAATTAATTAGCAGTTTAATGTAAGTAAATTATGGTAATGCGAGTAATTGTAAATACCTAATTTCAAGTCAAACTCAATTAATGAGAAGCTTTCTTTGTATAAAAGTGGTAGCTCCGAAATTAATGAAAAGTAACTCATTGTAAAATGATAACAGTCATTGCATTCGAAGGTCGCATGTCCAAATTACACGTAGTGCTAAAGTAATAAAGCGTTGCAAAAACGAGTTTTTCCATGTTATGACATTATTATACCATTAACGAGAAGAAAATATAATCTTGTCCAACTCAACAGTGTAAGTATTTTAAACATATAACGCAAGTCAAGATAATTGTCAGCATATATGCTGTTGCGTGATGTTACTGCATAAGGGGGGACACAGAAGACGCGGAGTTTTTAAACGTTCATAAACTTTTGGAACGCGCAGTTTATAACGCGTTTGTTGGAACCATCATGTGGAGACCTATAAATGTCGACCAACGCGCTACAAATAAACGCACAGAAGAAAATGTTCAGGAAAATACAACAGTAGCAGGAAAAGAGGCACGACTTCGGCAAACTAATCCAGGCAAAACCGGTTTTGCTGCACCTGGCTTAAGAGATACTGAGATCCGATCGCAAGATGCCACTCGACGATCAAAAGCGAAAGAAAATGATGCGACCATTGTAAAAGCTCCTGCTCAAAGTAGATATTTTTGAAGTTAGCAATCACATGTGCATTTACACCATCCTTCAGAGCCGTTCACGGTGTTCACTGAAAAAGATAAGCCAGCTACACAGACTCCCACAAGACAACCTCCGCCAGTGAAACGCACCGGTTCTCGTGGTAATTGCCGCATGTTTCTTTACATAGCTTATCATTTTATCAGAGGCTACTCTATTCTCTCCAAAGCGACCAAAGTCAGAGGTATCGCATGAAGCGAGTCAAGTCGAATATGCACCTCCTCGAGAAGAAGGTAATTCAGCGAACAATAGAAACAACAGCAACCTGAGATATACATTGCAGAGCTTTCCATGATTCCAGACTTTGGCTTTGATCTGTCTGCGTTTGACTATCGTATGGATATCGGTGCCTATACTGCAACATCCGAAGTGGGAACATCTGAAGAAGAATCTGTATCCAGAAAAGTACAGACGTTATCAGAACCATCGGCATCAGTTGACTCTCCTGAACCAATCGAGCTCCCCCCTGAAATCGAATATGGCCCGCCAAAAGAGCAAGGTATATCGGTTGTACTATAGAAGCCTTTGGACTAATCTTTACGCGGATTTATGTCAGAACTACCTTACCAACCGGATGTTAATACTGATCTATCAATGTTCTCACATGTGATGGATAGTAACGCGTATCATTGTGCCAGATATCTCGATGAGGAACAAAAATTATTTGAATTCGACGTGGCACTTTCTGAGGTTGATGAATCCGAAAACTCTGCTAATGATATGCTCGGTATGTTTGTTACTCAATTTGATTTGTGTCGCAATTAACAGTTCATCCAAAGACTTCGAATTCCTCGTTGCTGTCCCAGAGCTGGACCTCGGTGAACAAGATAATGATTATGAGTCACTTGTTCCCTTTAGCAACTTTTATTATGATGTAGACAATGTAGTGGACTGCTGCACCTAAGACATTCTCCACTTTGAAGATAACACACTGTAAATGATGAACCACTACAAAATACCGACCACATGAAACTAGTTACTATAGCCTTATTCAAGATCCCTGAATATGTTCTTTCCATACTGATATTGACCAATAAATGTTGCATTGAATGAAAAAAAAATGTTTGCTTATGCTAGATTACTGATGGTGCTGCTTAAGATATATGTTTTGCGACGACTTTTGTTTTGGGATGATTTGGACCAAAGACAACAGCTCTGACCTTGGCTGCCTGAGCAAATGCATCGCGGGCATCCTTGCGCCATCGTTTTTCGAGAGCTACTCGTGACGCCATGCGATGCTGGTCAGCCATGGCATCGCAAAGTTCTCCAAGATTTTGCCAAAAGTCGGAGATCTCGGCCGTGTTCCTTGGAAGCTGTTGTTTCGCGTGTTCCTCTAATAAATTGATGATAGAGCGATTGATGTCAATGGCACCTTTGATATCATTTTCATGACGTAAACAGTTCATCAATGGAATGGATGCGTTTAGACGAACAGCGTTCTGTGGATGGAGACCAGTGGAAGCCGGTTTCGCCAAAGGTTCCAATTTCTGTCGTGCACGGCGATAGTTACGTTCACGTCGAATAGCTGCCATGCCATCGCTGTAAGTCGATTGAGCTTGTTCAAGTATTTGACGCACTGTTTCGGAAGAGGCGACATGGCCACAGCTAGCACACCGCCATTCGTTGTCCAATTTTCTTTGCCCTTGAACGAGTTCTTCCATCGAAGCCGGCGGAATAACGTACACATCTTTCTTGCACTCCATACATACAACTCCCTGCAATAAGCGGTCTACAGAGGCATCCATAGGCGTGGTGCAACGTTTACATTTACACCAAAAATGTTTAGACTGCAGCAAGTCTATCCGTCTTTCATCGCGTGGTGCATAGAGATCAATGTAACTGACCGTCAGTTCCTCATCCTGCTTGACAGGTCGGATTGTCCTGAACGCTAACTGGCCATCGGAAAGTCCAACAAAGCTCGAATTTGGGTTGCAGGCATGATTGAAAAACATGGCTCCAACTGGAAACAGACCGAGCGCAACGTCTGTATTGCGGGACTGACTATCACCCAAACCATGTGCGTTAGCATTGATTCTATTAAAGAAAAAAATATAAGTTAGACAATCAAGCTATTGAGGATGTCATTTCTTTTTTTCTTCTTTTTTTACCTGCATGCCAAAGTGACCAATTCCTCCACTGGGAGACACATGGACTCCGGCATCTCGGATAGTAACCTGTGTGCTACCAAGGAAAGAAATTACTTACTCCGTAGGGTGGAGAAAGAGGTATACTTACAAGCTTCTGTTAAGACCTTGATGAATTCTGGAGCTGCTTTTTCTCTGTGACTGATCAGGTCATTGACACACCAGAATGGAGTAGGGCAGAAAGTGTTGCCGGTGTCTGAATTCTCTTTTTCATTGTCACGAACACGTCTCGCCAGTAACATGGTCATTAATCGTAAAAGGTCAGGGTCGGTATCCGTGGAGCAACCAATGGCATCTGCTTGAGCCAGCGTTGAGCAGACAAGTGTATGGAGATCATCATGTTCCAGACATTTCTTCGAACAGTAGTAAGTCTTCTTGCAGTCGGCGCATGCAAGTTTGGTCGAGAGAGTCTCAAGACAAATATGACATTGCTGATCGAGGTAGTCTGAACGAACTACAAACGCCGTTGCTCTTTCGAGACAGACAGTCGTGCCCTCCTCAAGGTCTTTTGCGGCAACAGCATGACGTCCTTTTGCCTTGGTACTCCGTAAATTGACAGGATATCCATTCAATGCTTGTTCATAGTAGGGATTCACTTCAGGCGCACTCTTTTTCGATTTCCTTTTCTTGTTCTTTTTACTATTTTCTTGAGCAGGATTGGCAACGCTAGATGGCTCCAATTTCAAATCTGACAGCGCGTTTTGGACTTCGATCTCTGTACCGACCATGATAGGGAAAAAAGAAGGAAAAGAGGATGAAAAACGTGAGTAGAATCCTCTTCTCCGAACGCCACTACCTGAGTTTTTGTCTGGTTGTCCATGACAAAAAAAAAACCGAACTAATGTGACGGGGATCCATCCTTCGAAGCATCTGTGTGGTTGCTCTTCACCAATGATTCTAAATCTATTTTTCTCCGAATAAATATATAAAGCGCACGGCGACAACTGCTATCACACGTCCCTATTTTTCATTTCAACTCTTTGCAAAGATGGCGGTATAGCAATCCAGCTTCTCCCCTTTCCAATTCTTCCATGGCACACACTATTGGAACATTTACGTTTTGCCGAAATAAAGTTCTGGGATCGGGGTGTTGAGGACTGTAGAGAACCGCTGTCTCAACAATGGACATACCTTACAACAGTATTGTATAACGGAACAATATTCCGATTGTCATTTCACAGTATTTCAAGTGGTATTTTGAGGATGTCAATGGGTATTTTGATACGATTGATTTTGTGGGGTGGTGCTTTGGAATCACAGGAAATTGAATTGAATCACCGCCAAGTTGTAGAAAAAAAAGTGCAGAAACAGCCAAGCGGGGTTACCTTCCTTCGCATCGCATGTTCAGCGCCTTAAAAAAATACGAAAAAAAAAACACAGAGATGCCTGAATACGTCAACATGACAATTATGTGACAAGTGTACTAGCAGCTACACTATAACCCGAATGTATAAGCCTTGGCTGTCACGTATTCTACTCCTACTGGAAGATAGACGGGTGCTCCCCACGGTAGAGAGCGTCGCTGGATGTTAGTTTATGTGGGTGAAGTGATCAAGTATAGCATGGTTCCTGAACATTGACCAGTCCGGCATCATCCGGCAAAATAAAAACAAAGCAAAACTACTAGGTTTCGCTCGAAAAACATCTATGTTTCTGATGTCTATTTCTTCGTTATCAGGTAAAAATCATACAATGTTTGCAGACGAGAAACAAAACTCTCTCCAATGAGAACGATGCAAGAGGTTTTAGTCAGCCGCAGAAGTGGATACGTATGGAGGGACGAGGTATGTGACATGAGACCACGTGTTTCACATTTTGCATTTTCCGTTTGGGTTTATGCGTTGTCTTCCTTCTTGTCTTCTTTCGACGAAATCATGACTTCTTTTGCTTCAATAACTACTCCCTCTAATCCCAACTCTTATTCTACCGCATTTCCTCCTTTACACTCTTTCCCTTGGATGACCTCTAATCTACAAGCAAAGAAAAACGCGAATCACGCCACTTTACGTAAAACACCAATACAACACTCACTAGCCCCACCAAAGTTTCCCGCTTATCTTAAACACACCCTCTACGCCGAGCTTGCTCTTGAACAATATAATTATTTTCAGAACAAGCGGTATGATATCAAACCTGCAAAAGTAACTCCTGGTTTATTTAAGCCTGATGCTGTGGATGACAACAGACAATCGAGTACCGATCGCTGTTTCCTGGATGACTTGGAATTATGCTTACCTACCGCCTGGAATGTGAAGGACAAATCACGACATATAGAAGTAGGAAGAAGTGGCCTTGAACTGACATATATCGGTAATCATCGGCTCGAAAAAAAAACACACAAGTGGATTAATTACTGTTATTGCAGGGCCTGGAAGAAGTGAAACACATGCAGCTTCAGTGCGGGCAAACTTTCCAATGCGCCCACAGTGCGGCATCTTTTATTTTGAGATGCGAGTTATCTTCAAAGGTGACGATGGCTATATTGGCATCGGTTTCTGCGGTGAAGACAATGAACTGGATAGGTTACCAGGTAATGCAAAACATTTGTGATGATGATGGAACATGTTATCTGACATACCGTGATTTTTTTTAAAAAAAAGGATGGGATCATAACTCATGGGGCTATCATGGCGACGACGGCAATTCGTTTGCTGGGTCTGGGACCGGTATGCCGTACGGACCCTGCTTCAGCACAGGTGATGTGATTGGTTGTGGTGTCAACTTTGCAGACGACACTGCTTTCTACACCAAGAATGGGATGTTTCTCGGTACAGCCTTTCAATCACTAAATACTTCGATCCCACTGTATCCGACTATCGGCTTTTGTACTTCCCGGGGAAACGTGATTGCTAACTTTTGTGACGAGCCATTTGTTTTTGACATCATGCAGTATGTGAAGGCAAGCTGCAAACAGAAAAAAAAACAAACAAATAGACTTACAAATACGTTAGGATCAAAAGTTAAAGTTCTGGTCGGAAATAACTTCGCCGGAAACGGAACAACAAAGAAGCGAATCAATGGAAGTGGATGACACTGCAGATCCACTGACACTGGATCAGCTGGTTCTGTCCTATCTTATCCATCATGGTTACACAAATACGGCGAAATCTGTACTCAAAAGCTGCGAATATGCCGCTGGCAGGAAGCTTGACTTGTACTCGCCTGACACAGGATGCGACATGGCGGGGATACACGACATGCAAGAGCGACAAAGTACGTGGAAAATTCGTGCGAAACTACCTATTTTAACTCTCTCTCTGTTTTGCAGGTATCCGTGCAGCCATTATCTCTGGAGATATCGATACGGCCATTGAGCTCACACAACACTATTTTCCCGAGGCATTGCAGGAAAATGGCCGGGGTGAGGAAGTGTTGCTCGAATTGAGATGCCGAAAATTTGTTGAAATGATGCGTGACTATAATGAACAAGTTCGGAAAGATCAACAAAGCCGTGATTACAACAATGGAACCTCCCCGGATAGTCATGACATGGAAACGGATGACGATTCTTCCCATGGGAATACGACTGCGCAGGATGTAAAAAAAGCCGTTCCTGCGTCGGGAAGGCGCATGAGCTATGCTGCTATCACGGCTTCTTTGTCTTCTACAAACCGTACCGGGCATGATCATGTGATGGTAGAAGAAGGAAATGGCCACACCAAAAGGCCAAGACTATGTGTGAAAAGAAGTAGCAGTACCTCAGCTCACACAAATGGTGGTAGCGATGTCCAAAGCCCATGTTCCATCGCTGAAGTTGACGAAATCGAAGATGAACGTGCAGCTATGCTGATGAAACGCGCCATGACCTATGGACAGGAGTTACAGGAGATATATAGAAATGACACCAATCCCAAAGTGAAGGCAAAGCTGATGGTAAGGTTTTTAAGATGGATTTCTTCCTTTTTGCTGAAAGTGTACGTTCTACCCCGAAAAAAGGAAATCTTTGCATTGTTGGCCTACCCGGATCCTAGTTCCAGTCCTGTGTCACACTTGATGGATACAGTTGAAAGAGATGCCATCGCTACCAACCTAAATGCAGCTATTCTAGGCAAGTAAAAGAAATGTAAAAGGAAAATTGTTAACATGTCATCGAAATGAAGCCTGCCAAAAACGACCTGAAGTACCAGCTTTGGAGCGAATATATCGTCAAGCAATCGTGACGAACAAGGAGTTAGCCTACGAAGGACATGCGAAATCTGCATTGATAAGCATTGATGATCATTGTGCACATGTTCAGTCGCCATCGCACGTCAGCTTCGGAAGTAACTAAATGTCAACGAGGAGGATGTACGATACAAATCTTCAAATAACGCAAGGGTGATTCAAGATTGATTGAAAACGTTAGGACGTTTACTACAGACTTGTAAAAATGAAAAGAAAAGAATACCAATGCGCTTATAATGTGTACAAAAGGCGATTTATAAGAAAAAAAAAACGCCTGCTAAACCGAATAAACGAAAAACTATATTACAGGGTTAAAAAAAAATAGAATAAAAAAGGAGCTACGGATTAGACATTGTTCAATTGGGTGGGTGATGCGATTTTTTCGGGACTGACAGTGCCTTGGGCAGGTTGGTGCTGGTGGACTTCTCTGATATGTTCGGAGACCACCTTTTGTTCGCCACTGCTGGGATCGACGGTGACGACCTTGTCGACGTGATAGTATGCCATTTCACCGATTTCTGCTGCGTCCAACCCTTGAAGCTCCACTTCGGGATCGACACGCAAAGACAATCCAGGGATATGATCCATAATATAGAGAATGGCATAGGTAATGAAGAAAGACCAGGCTGCACCAGCCGTGGCGTCAGCTAATTGATGAGGAAGTTGCATCCAGTGGCGGTTGAGCCAACCACCAGGAATCTCCGTTACACCGTCCAAACGTGCAATGTAAGATTCGGCAAAGATACCGGTCAACAGACTGCCTACATAGCCACCGATACCGTGTACAGCAAACACATCGAGTGCATCATCGTAATTCAACCAATGTTTCAGATGGACTGCCAAGTTGCAGCAGAGAGCACCAAGGAAACCAATGGCTACGGAGCTTGCCGGGCCTACAAAACCCGAGGCAGGCGTGATCGCGACAAGGCCAGCCACCGCGCCAGAACAGAAACCAAGTGCAGAGAATTTACGTTCCACACGATAATCGAGACATAACCAGGTAATGGCACCAACAGCTGCGGCGAGATTGGTTACCACACACGCCATGGCGGCACGCAAATTGCCTGCAAGAGCCGATCCACCGTTGAAACCAAACCAGCCGAACCAGAGGAGAGCGGTGCCGAGAACAACGTTGGACATATTATGCGGTTTGAAGTCTTGTGCTTGTGTGACGCTTCCATGGCCATGGCGTTTACCAAGGATAATTGCATAGGCAAGACTGGCAAATCCACTGGAAATATGGACAGGTGTTCCACCGGCGAAGTCCAGACCTCCCAACTGAAAACTCCAGCCGTTAGGGTTCCAGGTCCAGTAGGCAAGGAAATCGTACACCAAGGTTGTCCATATAAACATAAAAATGATCATTGGTAAAATACGTCCACGTTCAGCAGCAGCACCAATGGCAAGCGCCTAATAGGAATAGGTTAAAAAATTGGTTTTTCTTTTCTTTTTTTTTTCTGTCCATGAACGTACCGGTGTCAACGCAGCGAACATGCTTTGAAAGAAACAAAAGACGAGATCAGGAAGTGAACTACTACCAGTCGATGGATCTCCCAAGACACCTCTCAAAAAAGCATTGTCCAGGTTGCCGATCACTCTACTGCCGTTTTTGCTGAACGTAAGACTATAGCCCCATATGAACCACTAAATAATAAACACAATAAGGTTACAAAAGGGAACTGTCTACTGCTATTATTATTATTATTATTATTTTACCTGAACGGTGACGACAACTAATGAAAGGACAGAGCACATTATCAGAGATAATGCGTTCTTTGATCGGGCCATGCCAGAGTAAAAGTAACCCACGCCTGGAATCATTAACCAGACGAGGGCTGTCGACACCAGAATCCAAGCGATATCACCGGAGCTGTACTGTGGAGAGGAAGATTCCATTAAACAAGGAGGGAGGAATTGTGAAAGAGACGAAAAAGGGTGGTGCCGCCTTTATATACATAAGATAAGAACCGGTTTGATAGGGACCGCGGAGATTTTTTTGTTTATCTTTTGCTTCAAACTTGCCTTTTCGGGTTTACTTTTTTTATTTGCAGGATTTAGAACAGTTTGGAAAACGGAAGAATGCAAACAACTACTACTACCAATATAAAAGTCAGATAGCTTATTATCCTCAACCATGCCTTTAACGATCATTTTGGTAAATAATGAAGAGAGTGTTATTGGGATATCTCGGCT
Source organism: Saksenaea vasiformis B4078 (assembly GCA_000697055.1). Lineage (NCBI taxonomy): Eukaryota > Fungi > Mucoromycota > Mucoromycetes > Mucorales > Saksenaeaceae > Saksenaea > Saksenaea vasiformis. The sequence continues at coordinate 14,151 of JNDT01001334.1, forward strand.
TTATCCGGTTTGATAGTTGAGCACACGGCTCCATCTGGGTTTTATCTTGCAGTTCCGCGGATCCCGAAATCAAACAGATCATCGCACGAGCCTGTTATCATGGCTTGATAACGATAAAAAAGAAAGTGCCATTCAACACAATCCGGATTATGAGGCTGAGCATGATAATTCATCCTTCAATGATTTGTTCCAGTTAAGATTATTCTATCTTATCCTTCTCTCTGTATGAACCACTTTTATTCGTAAACCTAAATAGTTATCGATGTATACACACGCATCAATGTGATCCAATTACTGTACCTTCCACATGAGTATGCGTTATTGGTAGAAAGTGAGATATGGCTAACAAGTCGAGAGGAAGAGGGTTGTCAGAAATTGGAGAAGGGTTGCACATACTGTACACACGCTCACCAGCAGGGTCACGCATGTTTATCTTGGTGTACCACTGTCTTATGGTTGAAGATCCGAATGATAGCATGATCTCAAGGCAAATTGAATCGTACTGACTAGTTATTTCGCATTGATGGGAATTATCTTTCTAGCTTGCCACTGCAAAATGAAAATCGTGTATCCAAAAATGGCATATGCACTCCGGTCCCATCTAACAGAAAAAAAAAAGAGGCATCCAACATTGTCTCCACAAGATTCCCTTTGAAAGTGTTGTTCATCATTTGTTGGGTACAGAAAGTCCATTCAAAGTGTGGCTGCATTTCCTACTCTAATTCTCCCTAAACAAATAAAAAAAAAGCTGACAATGCAAGATGTCTATTTCCAACGGCAACTGCTTTACGCCCTATTACAGGAGGTTGAAGAGTTGCGTAAGGGAGCGGAAAAAAAGATGTGGGGCTACTATCACGGAATTTGTTACTATACAGTTTAGCTGATCCTTTTTTTCCCTCTTCAGTAGGTAGCATGCATCAGCGATTTCTGGGACGTTCCTTCGGAGGTCATGCCTTCATTCCCGCTGTCACGTTTCCAGTCTCGCCACCTGCTTGTACTCTCTTCCATTCAGTTACTTCGGCATGGCTCAAGACATCCCTACACTAAAGCTATTACTTATCGGCAACTCTAACGTTGGAAAGAGTTCTCTCCTGTTACGTTTTACCGATGACACTTTTCTACCTCAAGAGGAAGTGTCTGCAACCATTGGTAAAACAAAGAAAAAAACTATGTCAACTTCCATATGAATGACTAAAGCATTACTATAGGTGTCGACTTTAAAGTGAGCATGATGCAGTTGGATGGACAGACTTTCAAACTGACAATCTGGGTATGAAGTAAATGACAGCAAGAAAGGACTTGGCCTGACGAAACGAATTTTGCATAGGATACGGCTGGACAAGAACGGTTTCGAACACTCACCTCATCCTATTACCGAGGGGCGCAAGGCGTGATTTTAGGTAAGATTTCTAATTTCTGATAGAAAGTGAATGAACTTAACAATGTAAAATAAACCAGTTTACGACGTGAGCAACCGTGATACGTTTGATGCATTGAACACATGGTGGAATGAAGTCAATACCTATTGCTCCAGCCCCGACGTAGTGAAGATGATTGTGGGAAACAAACTAGATAAGGTCATCTATATCTTTCTTTGATGTTAATTTACTGACAGGCATATGATTTTGATAGGAGTCTTCCCGGGTTGTTAGCTACGAGGAGGTAGGAAGGCAATCGGCGTTAGTGAAGTTATTAAACGATTGGCCGCTGTTGGATAGGGTGCAGCATTGGCACGAAAACTTCAGACTTTATTCATAGAATGTAGTGCCAAGACGAAGGTTGGAGTAAGAGAAGCATTTGAAGAACTCGTGAGCAAGGTAAAAAGGAGAAAAAAAATGATGACAGGAAAATGCGGCTCATGCAGCGGTGCTAGATCATTGAAACCCCGAGCCTGTGGCAGAAAGACGCCGCGCCAGCCTCAACTGTAAGAGTGACAGCGGCTGGAAACGGTACCTCAGGGAGTTATGACCCGTGTGCCTGTTAGATGGTGCTATTTTGTTTTTCTTTCTAAATACGTTACTACCGTTTATTATCTTAGCAAATGTGAGCATCAATTACATAGGATAGCTGGATAAAATCTATGTTACTATATTCCGCGACACGCGTGAAGAAAACCCAACCCGATGACTGTTGTGAAGCAACGTGGAGAAATAGATATACAATAGAAAACCTGACTTCCACACATTCTCTTTATGCTGGATCTGATTACATTGTTAAAAGCAATACGATCTGCTTCCAAGGAAGTATCCAGCTTGCTTTGATTTCCCATTCTTGTAAAGAACAAATATTCCAATTGATCCTAGCTATCTACCTTATAACCGAGTTGATGTGCAGCATCAAATGATGGAATTCGAAAGCTTTTCTTACCAGGCTTAAAATGGTACATTACAGTGGTAGAACAGTAACCACAGTTATGGCGACCACGTGTCGTCCACGGTAATCTCTTTTGCATGATAACAGAAGGAAAAATACTAATTACTGAAACCGTCTTTATTAGATGCAGGGATAAACAAGCAACGTTGATCTGGAATATAGAGAAAGACGATAAAACGATAAACAAAGTGTGATCGTTGCGATATTTGAAACAGGGTTTGATTCTAGGTAGCGTGGAGGAATAGTATCTCGAGATATTTCTTTAAACTTGCAGAGACCAGCATGATCCGTGTACATTTAATTGATATAATTTAAATTTCATGCTTTCATGGAAATATTGACACGCATTTAGAGGGATCCCAGACTTAACACATGTCCTTAAAGTATCTCCTTATATGTATCTGCTGACCCCGGGATAAGTTATCCTGTTTGAAATTTTGCTGAGCGTCTTGATACCCTAAACTATGCCAGCGTTCAATGTTCATTGTATGAAATAGAGGACAGAATATTATGCAAATTCCACAGTAACTCTCCTCGTAATAGTTATGGCGACTAGGTTCTAGGAGTTGGATCCCAGTACTAATGCGGATGAATCAATTAGTCGTTGTAGCTGTTGAATACGGGAAGCGAACTATTCAGTTCCATGTGTATCTCTTACATATTAAGATTTATATTGTTTCCGGTTAATGTATTCAGCGGGTCATTAGGGGACGGCAAGTCGGCAGAATTGAAATGTACGATGTAAGTTATGTTAGCGATAGCCGGGATGAAAAAGCATGACGGAATTGTGCACTTCAGCAATTGAAAGGATGCGCCTGACAATATGGAAGAACCAATAGAAATCGGAGAAGAAAGGTATCTTACGTTCGAGTCGTTCTCTATCAGTCTTCGAATCGTTATGTTGGTCTATCTAAGCCTACCTTCTGAACGGAGGAAATGGAGCAATCACCTCATCCTGCCATGGAGGGACGAGCGGACATAGCGTCGGTCGGAGCTCATTAACGATGGACATAGTTCGGAAAGTCCGCCGGACCAAAAAAACAAACATGGTTGCCTCATCCAATGACCTTATGTAGGTAGCATTATCTGAATAAGGTTAGATCTTTGTGCCTGATGCCTCGTGCGTCGCAACTCCATCCTGTACGTGGAGGAGATTTTATGTGCCATTAATGCACATTGGAACGCGCAACAACTCGAACAGCATCAATGTCTATTGCAGCAGCTATCTGTACGCAATCTCTTTGCCTCATCATGCTCCTTTGAAAATACAACGTTCTGCGATCCGAATCTTCTGACATTTATTTAAGTTTGCTGTACGGTTATGGTAACATCAAACTTCGCTATCCAGGGACTCGTTTTTCTCTGCTTCATCAGTGCTTCAATCTTACAGGTCCGAAATCTGCTGCCTATTCTCCATCAGGAACAGCACTTGCGCTCATGGAAACTATTGACATCAAAGGCTTAGATTGCTCTCAAACCATGTATATCTTTTTAGGTAGGATTTGTCATAGGCAATAAATTCGAAGCGGGAATCATTGTGATCTTTGCAAAGGCAATCAGATCAAGCGATAACATCGAAGCTGATCGCCGGTTGCGTTCACATGAAACGGCGGACGAATGATTTCCACGCCACTTGGAAAGATCATTCAACTGAAAGAAGCAAATCATGTGATATGCTACGTTTGTTTGCCGTGTCCGGGTGGTATTTACCGTCTCCCAGAGGCGGGGAGGTAACGGAAACCTTTTTTTTTTATTATGCTATCATTTACCATGGCAGTTCTAGGAGCGGAGTTACCAGGAGATTTCCGAACAGGAGGATCCGCCGATGCATGGATCTCTAAGTTTGTTGTACAAGAACTAGCGTGCCCTCTTTTTTTTTTTAATCTCCAACGAGGAAGCAATAGAAAAGAATGGAATGGTAATTCAGCATAGAGAACAACATTTGTATGACTCGATGGTACGCCCTCCATACGCGCTTCTAAGAATGAATGCTGTCTGTCCGAGTGCGACGCTGATCCGTCCGTCTTCACGGCAATATATTTAAGCAAGACAAAAAGCTCTTTGTTGGCGCCGTTTAAAAACTTGCTGCGTAACTCCCCCACGTTCCCAGCCTTCGAAAGCCTAGGTTATGTAACTAAAATACCTCACTTCTTGTGATCTCGAATCCAGCTACTCAAGCTGTTTTCATGAATCTTCATCCTTCTCTCCCAGTTTTATAACGGAGCCTATTTAAATGTTTTTTTTTTCTCACCTTGCGAGCGGACCAAATTCTCCTCATTCGAAGCTGTACTCGTCCCACACAATAAATTGAATATCAGATCATCAGATAAATGGTTTGACACCTACATTTATGGGCGGACCTTGTGCAACCGCCGACAAGACGGATATCAGCATCGACGTCCTTTATAAACCTTCCAGCCCGATCAAAGTATTTTCTGCTTTTACTTGTTACAGCAGATGTCAACACCACAAGCACAACCCCTGCACATAGGTGTCAGGAAGGTCCAGCTTTTCAAAAAAGTCTGGACTAAAATTGACAGGATCATCATTTTTACAGGGTAAATTTTGCTCTTACATCACAAACCTCGGGCCAGCATTTAATCCATAGAACAAATAAACTAGTCTTGTTATGATCTCCTGGGTATCAACATGGGATGCCAACGTCAATGTCACCATCACACCTACAGTCACCAGTATATTGAATGCCAACAACATTGCATCCCTTCTATCTACCGTTCTTCATATTCTCCAAGTCTGTCTTATTCCGATGTACTCCAAAGTTGCTGATTTTACGGGTCGAGCGGAAGTATACACGTTTTCCCTGGTGCTCTATATGATTTCCTTCGTTGTTATGGCGAATGCACAAAACTATGATATGCTTATAGTAAGTAGCACTGTGGCAGATCCAAATTGGCTCATTCCTTTTTTTTTTTTCCTAGGGAGGCCGAGTCATCTACGCAATAGGAAAATCCGGCGGAAATATTCTTGCTCCTATCCTGATCGGAGGTAAACCTACTTTTTTTGCTTTTACGGCATCTGCATGCTTAAATTGGAGTTTAGATATGACATCTGTTGTCAACAGAGGTCTTATGCAGGGCGTGTATAATATTCCAGCCGTTTTCAGTATGTTTGTCGCCCCTATTGTAGCGGGTATCCTCTTGGAGAGGGGACATTGGCGCTGGGCCTACGGCATTACACCCATCCTGTTGTTTGTTACAGGCGCTCCCCTCGTATGCAGTCTCTGGCACGTCGATCTTAAAGTGCGACGAATTATACGATCTGAACCCAGAACCGAGGAAGAGCAGGCGGCCGAAAAGAGAACGTTCTTTCAAAAAGCGATATGGGTCATCAACGAGATCGATCTGGTCGGAAGCATTTTATTGGTTGCCGGACTTTGTCTTATCCTTTTGCCGCTAGTACTAGGAAACACCCGCTGGGGTGGATGGGGAAGTCGTATGTGCTCTATTCATTCCTTGTTGGCAACCTTTTTTTCCTCATTCAGAAAACTTTGTTTTTTTTCTTTTTATAGCTATCACAATTATCACGCTTGTGTGTGGCGTTGTTTCTTGGATCTTATTTGCCTTATGGGAATGGAAGGGCGCAGAGAAGCCGATTATTCCCGCCATGGACTGGGAATCGCGCACACCTATTTGGGGTGTCCTGGCAACCACTACCGTCCACATGATCGCCACGACAAACTGGCAGTATTTCTTAACGTATCTTCAAGTATCGCGTAAAGTGAGCCCAACAAAAGCCACCTACTTGGAAAGAGGATACAGTGTTGTGTTTGTCCTGATCCAGACCGTAGTCGGCTATCTCATGAAACGCACACGCGTGTGGAGACCTTTTGTATGGGTCGGCACCTCTCTCTTACTGATCGGCGTTGGTTTGATGATCCCAGCCAGATTACCAACTTCATCCGATGCTTTTGTGGTTATCTCACAGGCTATTGCTGGTCTTGGATCGGGTATGCTGGACGTCCCGATGATGGTAGCCGTGCAAAGCTCTGTTCCACACAACGGTAAGATAAAAAAATTGTTTTAATTGCCTTCCCCTTTGTTTACTTATATACTCTATTTAGACCTTGGTATTGTCACTGCATTATATCAAATGGGCGGATCCCTCGGATCTGCTATTGGATCAACAATGGCTGGCGCCATTTGGAACTCCATGCTACCGGGTCAGATGGCGAAGTACGTACCAGGCGAGTACGATTACCAGAAAATCGTGCGAAACATCCAGTACGCCACCAGTCTTCCCGAAGAACAGTACCATGGCGTGGTCGCAGCATATGGTAGTGTCCAGCGGGTGCTATCCATCATTGCTGTCTGTGTTGCATCCTTGACCTTCATCTTCTCATTACCAATGCGTTCATTTGGTCTCGACGAATCCGAAGAGGATCGCATCCAAGCAAATGCTGGTAGCTCTACCCCAACTACAAAAGACGAAGGTAAAAAAAAACCTATCACTATGTAAAGCATGTTCTCACAAACCCATTCTTCTTAGGCGACTCCACAAAGTATGGATTGACTTCGTTGGATGTCTCTTCTAAGTCAAAGGTTTAAGCACTCGGGCAGCGGAACCTGCCAAAAAGAAAAAAGAAAATTCATAATCCTATTAATTACCAAAAATCACTCCTTCCTCACATTCTATTGTATATCCTGTATCGTAATAAAGCTTCATATATCACCTGTGATTTTCAGGCAAGCTATGTGCAGATTGAGATCGCATCGAATGACAACGTATCTCAACCTCCATCGTCCAGTGGTTTCCTTTATAGAAATTGGGAAGCAGATCCAATTACGCGATTTTATTGTTTTATAAAGGGAAATGTGCGAGATTATCCACGCGTAGAAGACGATCAAACGTCATTGTATGAGCTATATAGTCAACACAAGCAACTGTCAATCAATCGTACCTGAAGCAACAGTAAAGTATAATAATCTCCTTACGGCCATAGAAGACATCCCAGACGTGGATATCAACAATGCGTATCGCATTGAAACAAGGCTCATAGTAGGAATTAAAGTAGCTTGCGGATGGTGTAATTCATGGGCTTCTAGGATACTTGTATAAAATGTACATCGTAACAAACGACACTTGTCGAGACGTTAATCATAAGTAGAGTCCCGTAATTGAAAGTTGCGCTTGTCAAGCGAGGGAAGGTACATCCCCCACTAAAAGCACGTTATCTTAGTACACATATCTGCAAGCACGGTTATGCTCGGATAACCCTTTCGACTAGCCCGCATGAGAAGCATATCTTCTTATCTGTTATCACTGTTATCCAGATGAAACCTTCGGGTCATCTGTGATAACACTATTATCACATGTTCCGATGGGAAAGATGTGGTTTTAAGGTTCAAGGACACGACGGTTTATTGGTCAGGGACAACCTTTCCGATAATTGGATATCTCTTGGAGAAGAAAGTGTACCATTGCTCAAGTGTTTGCAATTCTGCTGGGGTCAGATCACTGATATCAGCGACACAATCTTCAGGCTTGAGCGAGGATTTTCCCAGGGCCTGTTGCCAGGGTTTTAAGTTTTTGGCTTTCTCTCTTGGGTATTTTTCTTACCTTGGATGCGTCTTTTCCAGCAAAGACGTTATAGCCTGCACCTTTACCGTATGCCTCTGCTTTTGTGGACACGTCAAATATTTCGCCTTTAATAGCAACGAAAATAGGTAACGATGGATCCGATCCATCGTGCTTGGCAAGCTCGGACACGGTAATGGGGGTATCTTTTGGTGGTGCGCTTAAAGATGTATAGGCATTAGTTGCGACTGAAATACGCCAGCACACACCCTGTGCAGTGCTGTACTCTTCATGAACGACATCGTCGGAACAGGTTACTTACATTGACATTGTTGTAAGGAAAAAGCCAAGGACTCACTTCGCGGGTACACGGATAGCAGTCATCGCGGGGGCACTATCGGCTTTGCGGGGCAATTGGCTGAAAATGAATTTCCGCTAGAAGGACCTGATGCCGTTACAACGGTGGTATACAGTATGAAAGCTGCTATTTCTTTGACTATAAAAGAAAAAAGAAGGATGATATTGACGCATAATTGTCATTAAAAGTTACAGGACGTACGTTTTATTCAGAAATCAGGGTTCCAAGGAGGACTGGGCGTACATACATAGGACGCTTTTGCGCACATTCGCCCTGCGGCAACTGTAAACTCGTAATATGTTGAATAGAAGGTATAACATGAGCGAATGGTTAACATTGCTATGTTCTAGCTATGTCTTATACGACCATGTATGCCTCTTTGCAATGTAAGTGGTAGCGACTCGGTCCGGTCCTCTGACTTTCAGCGGAAAAAGCTGACAGCCGCCTAGTGGTAACTGTCGAATATATACCACAAATTTTGCTCTGATAGCGCGCGTCTAGCCAAGATGAATGCAGCTATTAACCGTTTCTTTGCTCATTATAACCGTCTTATTAGGGTAGCCAACCAGATCTATGCGAATCCGTGTTACGTTCCGTGCGTATTTCTGTTATAGCACGCTTCGTTCCCTTTCCTTCTCTGCGCCGCCTCTGAACGTGTGGAGTGTGTCCACGCTCTCTTAGAAGGAATATAATTCCTGGATTTATTACCAACATGATCCCAATTTGTCCGTTTATCATGTCCTTATTACCAGTATTGAGACGGAGGCACCCGAGGAAAGAGTAATTCTGGAGACGCCACTGCCGTTGCATAAATATCATAGAAAAACATTGAAATGCTTTTCTATTGCTATTGAAATAGCTACATTGTAGCTATCCATTTCAGGGACGTGAGACTAGCAAGGTTGCCTCTTTGCTGTCGGGTACCTTATCTGCTCGTTTTTGCAGGGTCCTTCGGAAGTCCACGATGAGTTTAAAAATCCCATCACGTTCTCAACACCATAGCAACAAGAATATAATCCCTCGTTGTAATATCAATGTAGATGGGGTAAGAAAGAGTCATAAAAAAAGCATCGAACAACGAAAAAGATAACTTTTTTTTTGTATGGGGAGAAAGCATTGTTCGAAATAACAATGGCTGCAGGTAGAAGACGCGGAAGCGGTAAAACATCATAGCCGTGGTTGGTTTAGACCAGTTTGCGTTTGCTATTCGATCAAGACATATCGTCGTACAGGGAAGCAAGCATCCCGAAACATTCCAAACAGGTACAGAATTACGATTGGTTGCTCTGGATCGGCAATGTTTGGCGCGAGTGGGCATGCAGCCCAGAAAGGGCTGGGATTGTCAACAAATACCAAAAGATTGCTGGATAGAAACGATAAAGCGAAGAGGTCGGCGCGTCCTGCGTCTCTCAACTCGGTTATTCAGCCCCATAGCGAGACGATATTGCATGTATGCGTTTGTCATGATGTTCATACAATCTGATTGCGCGATGTGTGTCGGCTCGGCAAAAAAAAAAAAAAAAAAAAAGCAGATACAGAGCCTATCGGTACAGATTCCCGGCGGATGTCTTTTTTCCGTCGCCTTTTTGCCTGGCGTCCAACTATCATTAGACGATGCTAGTGAGGAAGGAAAAGGAGAAAAGACTGGTCATCATGATACGTTTGATTCCGTCAACAAAAAAAGAAGTTATTTAGATTTGTTTACATTTTCCGTTGACAAAACTTGAAATCCACGCAGGACTATGCAGAAAGCGAGAGCGTATGATACAAGAGGGCTATGCATTTTGCTTTTCCAAGTGCCTTGTTTAACCAAAAAAGGACATTGACCGGTTTTCTTTTATAATTTTTCCACTCCAACTTGTCTTTCTTCTTTCCTTTTTTTTTTAATACTCATGGCAACACCGACGCATTCACCAGGTGCAGAGCACAAATCGTACTTTTGTAGTGGTTTTGAGCATGCCTGTAATTGGCCAAAGGCATTTATCTTGTTTTACTCGCAAGTAACAGATGAATGAATGAATGAATGAATGAATGAATGAGATCATTTGCCGAACTGACACTGTTCAAATCAATAGCTCCAATACGGTGCAACAAGCGATGCTCAAGAATTTCCTTGTCAATGGTCTTTTCTTCTTAGGAGGATTGGTGATTCTGGAGACCTTTTATAACTCGCCGGATCATCGTCTTTTCGGTTGTTCCTATGTCGTACGTGTCGCACAACGCAACTGTCAGCAAGTGCTGACTGTCACTTGACTTTGAAGAGTCTACTAGGTTATCCGGCGTACTTCATTTTACTTGCAATCAACGGCAAATTTTATAGTCCTGTGGCAGAAAAAGCTTTCCAAAAGGCTCAAGCAGCCAAAAAGAAGGATGAAGCTGGTAACTTGGCCAATGCTGTTCAAAGCATGGCTGCTATCATCTACACCGTCATTTTCTACATCAACTGTGGCATTTTTGCTGGCTTGCTCTCCACTATACCGCATATCGGTACCTATCTCTCGTTTCTTGCCAACTGTTTCTTTGGCGCTTACTACTGTTTCGAGTAAGTCTTATCTCTCTGGCCAGACCTACTTGCCTACTCAAACGTTCTAAACAATAGGTACAAATGGCTGTACCTTGGATGGACGATGGAACAACGCATGTCCTATGTCGAAAATCACTGGGCCTACTTTTTAGGATTTGGTAAGCAGACAAGCGTTAAGAGGAATTTTTTTTTGTTAATCATAGAGCAGGTATCCCTTTTACCGTGCTCACCTTCTTTTTGTCCGTGCTGCGTTCTGGTGCTGTATTTGCCCTCGTTTATCCCAGTGTAAGTGTGATTTATACATTTGTGTGTGCGAGATGATTTTGACGTGGAGTTGCTAGTTCGTCGTCATGGCCACATTCGCCACACCTAAATTTACCGCGCCACATGGTCAGAAGGTCGAATCCAGCCCAGCGGCCCGTTCCCAGTGGATGCTGCCTAACCGCATCCCCGTCTTTTATGGCGTTAGAAAACTCAACGATCTTGTTATCCTGGTTGTTCGCCTGATTGGAGGCGTCCATGCAGATGCTATTGTTTCCGAAAAGAAGAAGGCGGTGGCAAAGAAAGTAGAGTAGACAATTATAATAAACTGGCCTGTTCAATGACATGTATTGATTACGATGCAATGGATATTCTTTTTCTTTTTTCTATGATACAACATGTTTTTCTATGCCTGTTTTGTCTTGCGTTTCTTAATCTTGACTGTCTTCAGATCTTCAACCGCCTTGGATGTTGCATGAGCAGGCAAAAGTGTATGTGCTGCAAGAAAGGAGTTGAGTTGAATGCTTAAGCACACGAATTTTTTTAATATTTACCTTCATTCTTCAACATTCGGTTGGCAACATCAGCAATCACGCTACTGGTGATATATCGTTCTGACACACCCATAGGTAACATGCGTTGAGATAGAAGTTCCTTCAATTCTGCCTTCATTGCTGGCAGCTTTGCTTTTGATCGAGTGGTCTCCTTGTTCTGTGCAATCTTTCCATTGGTCTTGAGAATATCTTCATCGAACTCAACGTCCATATCCTCTGCCATCTTGCGTAACCAACTCTCTTCATGGTTTGCCTTTTGTTCTCTATGCTCTATCTTATCAATCTCTGTGGCCAAGGTGACACGTTTCTTCATTTCTCTCAAAATGCTCAGATCTACGGGGAAGGTGGGGTAGTCTTCGCCTTTCCTCAATGTCTGGCAAAGTTTTCTGTAGACCTTGATCTCCTCTGGTCCACACAACAATAACGAAACACCATCGCGGTTGGCTCTTGCAGTACGACCACTTCGATGGACATAAATTTCGCCTGAACGGGGTAACTGATAATGGATAACATGCTCAACGAGCGGGATATCCAAACCACGGGCTGCCACATCAGATGCCACCAACACGGCTTTATCGTTTGCCTTGAATCTGTTCATCCCGTCAATTTTCGCTTTTGTCTTTTAAAAACCAAACTTTACCTATCGAGATTTTTGAAACGTTGCTTCTGTTGCATTTGGGCGTGCAAACTTAGCACTTCGATACCAAGAAGCTTGAACACGGGAACCAGTCGGCGCAAAGCGTCGATACTGTTGACAAAGACAATGGTACGTCCGGGATAGCGTGTAACAAAGTAGTAAACGTAAAGGTCCTTCTCGTTGACTAGGCATTCAATTTTTGCTTCCAGAAGCTTTGATGCAACGACCGCTTCTGTCGTCATATCCACGATAGCTGGCTCCTTATCAGAAAACTCCAGTCTATCCAGAATATCCTCTACGCTTTGTTAATTTCACTATGACAATGCCTGCTAGCCAGCTTACCAATGGTTCCTTTGACTTTTTTGGCTGGTTTCTTACGAGCCTTGACATTGAAGCGTAAATCCTTGTTCAAAGTAGCAGTGAACACAAATGTCTGATGTGTACCAATGTCTAACATAAAAACAGTTCAGCATAAAACGATGCCGATCTCCTTTTCTTTTTTAACCTTTTGCCTTGACTTGCAACTTGCCGTCTGTCTCTTCTGGCCATTCTGTAGTGTCCCTGTATAAATCGTTAGCGTCTCATGCCTTTTTGAAAAAAAAAGGAATACGTACTGGCGTTTATGAGACAGTGTTTCCAAAATCTTTGTCAAATCCTCAAAATGGCCCTTCTCCAACATTCTGTCTGCTTCATCCATCACAAGGAATTTGATATGCTTCAGCATTTCCATATAGGACTCGTTCTAAACATAATCATTTTAGCTTTTCTGGTTATCTTTTTTTCTTTTGTTATGGTACCTCTGTGAATAACTCCCAAAGACGACCAGGGGTGGCAACAATGATATCAGGCTTAGCATTCAGTTCACGATGTTGTTTTTGGATAGCAACACCACCAACAACGGAGCAAACCTACGTACTCGATGATGAATGGAAGTTGTAATACTTGCATATTCTACCTTGATAGGTGTGAAAGTGGCAATATTCTGGATATGATTCTTGACCTGAATAGCCAGTTCTCTTGTTGGTGTCAGGATCAGACCGCAAAGGCCACCGTTGGTCTGGTGGTTGAGAAGGTACTGTACAATAGGAACACCGAAAGCTAAGGTTTTACCAGAACCCTATCATACACAGCTGCTTGTTGGTATCATGACAAAAATTCAATTAAAAACACATACCGTTTCCGCAGCACCGACGATATCACGACCCTTAAGAGCTAATGGCAAGGTCTTTCCTTGAATGGGTGTCGGCTCAGTGAATTTATAATACTTTAGAGCATTCATGATCTCTTCTGACAGATTGAAGGATTTCCATGCGGATACATCAATGCCTTGAAAAATTGACGGTTAGGACCGAAAAAAAAGTGAAAAATTATCAGTTAGTGTTTAGTTACTTTGTTCAATATCATCCAACGATGGACGGCTTTTCTTTTTTGTCTTCTCTTGCTTCTTTTCCTCTTCTTCTTCCACGGGCTCCACTTCCATAGCTTCTGGTTCGGATTCATTTAATGATGCTTCTAGTTTTCGCACCTGTTCCCGCAACTTCTCCAGCTTTTCTTTCTTTTTCGCGATCTGTCTTTCCTTGAACGATGGCTTCTTTTCTTTTATTGGCTGACTGTCTTCCGTCTCTTCCTTCTCTTCCTGGGCGTCTTCTTCTGCTGATGGCTCGTCGTTGTTCTTTTGCTCCTCGGCTTGGTTTTTCTTCTCTCCCTGAGATTTCTCTACGAGCTTTTCATCGAACGTATCCACGTCATAAAAATCCACCATTTCTTCCATGTCCAAAGGTTTTTCAGGTGTTGCCTTCTTTGAAGTTTTACGGTTTGCTTTTTTCGCTCTCTACGGAATCGCCATGTTAGCAATTATATGCATGAACGCGACAATATACTTGCCTTGAACTTTGCAACTTTTCCTGTTTTTTCGTCTCCTGAGTACTCTACTTCAACGTCGGAAATCTCCTCGAGACACAGAAAGCCTCCAGCATCGTCCGTGATCATGCCTGAAGTGGGAGTGATCTCAGACCAGTCCCACGTATCGATGCCGCCAAGTTCTTCATACTCTTCTTGGAGCTTTCTCTTCTTATTCGTCGATTTCAGCTGTTTTGCTTGGCCATCGTTTTCTGTACGTTGACGTTTGACTGGCGTTTTCGAGTTTTTCTTGTTTTGTACTTTTTTCACCATGATCGATTGGTTTCTATTGCTTGACAAGCAAAAAGAAAATGCCCTTTTTGAACAGACGAAGTAGTCACGCAGTTATCTTTTTTTCTTTTTCCACGTGAGTTATGGGCACTACAGTGTACACTACGCATAAGTCAGTGCATAGCATGACAGCATGGCAAAGTCAGTGACGCATAATGTTCATCTATAGAATGGAGTAAAATAGAGTTTTCACCTTTGTAACCGTTATCTCTCACGCATAGGTGAACAATGAATCGTTGCCAAAGTCAAGTCAAATCAAAGGGGCGATCCAGATCCTCCTATAGTAAATACATAGGAACAGACAAGACGGTGCAGACTAGACTATTCCGAAAGGATAGTAGAGCAGGGTTCTCTCTCTCTCTCTCTCTCTCTTTTGTATCACATGCATCAAGGGGTTCATTGGTAAAAAGACAACATGAATTGTGATTCTGTCTTTTCAATGAAATGTTAGAGGTGGATTCTAAGGGATTTTGCAGTGAATGGTGTAGGGGTTGTAGCTACTTTACTTTTCTTTTCTACTAAAGAGAAGGATAGATAAAGCATGTCGTTAAGCTATATATATGTCCAATTGTTAAGAGAATTGAAAGCTGCATTTTCTTGTTCAGAAATTAGGTTGCGTGACACAAAAAGAGCGTTCTTTATTTTTTCTTTATTTTGCCTCGCTCCACCTTGCATATTATACTTCTCCCTTTCTTTTTCCTTTCTCTCTCTCTCTCTCTCTCTCTTTCTTATTTTTACCCTTTTCTCTCTTTCTCAGTACTCTTTAACTTAATAGAAAGGACTTAACCCATTCTTTTACGATTTATTACTTTTTTAAGCTTTTTCATTGACCTTGTCATCACTTTCTTGTTCATACCATCATGCAGTCCATCAAATGTGTTGTTGTCGGTGACGGGTAACTAAAGAACACTTCTTCTATATTATTTCATTCTCTTTAACTGTTTATTTCTTAGTGCCGTTGGAAAAACGTGCCTTTTAATTTCTTACACGACGAATGCTTTTCCGGGAGAATATATTCCTACTGTGTAAGTCCTAACCGAAGAAAAAGGGGAAAAGGGAGTTGAACCTCGGGACGACGATGATAGATTTGACAATTATTCAGCCAGCGTCATGGTCGATGGCAAACCCATTAATCTTGGCTTGTGGGATACTGCAGGCCAAGAAGATTATGATCGACTTCGTCCGTTGTCTTATCCACAAACGGACGTCTTCTTGAGCTGCTTCTCTCTTGTCAGTCCGCCCTCCTTTGAAAACGTAAAAACAAAGGTAAATCCAATTCAATCTCTTTTAAATATTACTCTTATCTCATTACCAAAAAAAAAAAGTGGCATCCTGAAATCAGTCATCATGCACCCAACATACCCATTATCTTGGTCGGCACAAAACTCGATCTTCGTGAAGAGCCTACAACTGTAGAGAAACTCAAGGAAAAACGTATGGCTCCTATCAGTTATACCCAGGGTGTACAGATGGCAAAAGAAATTAGCGCGGTTAAGTATCTGGAGTGTTCAGCTCTGACTCAGAAAGGTCTCAAAAACGTGTTTGACGAAGCCATTCGCGCCGTCTTGTCCCCTCCACCTGTCGCCAACAGAAGAAAGGCCTGTACCATTCTGTGATACCTTAATCGTAGTCGCTTGCTTTGTTTTGTTTCTTAGCATTACTGTTTATTGAATTTACGCCACTTACATAAATCTTGCGCCCATGAAAAAGGGCAGAGCTTGCGTTAAGGAAAAAAAATAATTAATTGTGTATGCGTCGTTTACACGCACACACACACACACACACACACACACACACACACACACACACACACACACACACACACACACATCTTGTATGAAATTTGATCCCTCAGAGGACATGAGGATGTAAAAGGAACAGAACCGAGGCAAAAAACCCATTCGTAGTTAGTAACATGGTATGAGATGGTGCAACCCTATCATGGATCTAAATGCAGCATGGAAGACTAAGGCGCGCCAAGACTTATGATTGCGTTACGGTAAAAAAAAGGAACTTGGAATTTATTTGGAGTTAGCGCCAGGTAATTACAAGGTGACGCCGGAGTTATATGAAAAGTCCATAAGTACTTTCCATGCATATGTGTGAGGGAAAAGAACAAGAAAAACAGATATCATAGGGTGAAGGGAAACAAAGAGGAAAAGGAGTCAACATTGGTCAAGATGTTAGACTGCCCCAGGCTATGTCATCCATATGATCAAGTTCACTAGAATTGAGTGTCGTTTGTGGTTGTGATGAGGGACGTCGTTTGACAGTTGGAGAAGGAGAAATGGCGTGATGATGAGCTCGTCGAACAAAATGTTTCCTAGAAGGTGACTCGAGGGATGAATGATGTGAACAACTGTCAGATTTGATATGTCCTTGTGTTGACGCACGATGAGACTACGTGGTATGACTTTAGCTCAATACAACATCGACAATCAATTTATCTCACATTTTGACGAATTTTTCGTAGCATTTGCTTCGAACTCCATGTTGCCTCGTGCACTCGTGAATATTCCTCATAAAGCATTCGCAGTTTGCCTGTTTGCGGATCAACAAGTCGTTCATTTGTCCTCTTCATCCGTGATAACACCTTGACCTGCAACAACAATTAAGTACACTAAATAGCATGGATATATCTACCAACTTACAACTGTTGTATGGAGAATGGCCAAACTACGATCCACATTGGTATTATTGATTTTGGGTACCTTGCTTGAAATCAGCACGTGTTGTTCTATTTTTTTCTCTTCCTTTTCTTTTTTTTTTTTTACCAGCCATTCGTCTGCCTGTTCACATAGATGCTGTTGGATCATTCGAATATTATCAAAATAATGAATGTATTTATTGGATCGGGGAGCCACAGTCATGTATTTTGCCCGAATGGCGAATCGTTCTGCGTGTTTTTGCTGTCACTGTTTAGTTACAATATACGTATTAGAGAAGGACGGACGGAGCTTACCTCGTTACTAATATAGATCAACAATGGTATGCAATTGGGATATTTTTGTAATAATTTTCGCATGTTTTCAATGGACAGCGCAACACCCTAATTCGTCATCAAATCAATTTTTTCTAGAAATTGCCTCGCTACTGTACCTCGATGACCAGGCATTCGTTTCGTGCATTGAAATTTGCAATTGTTCTGTCCAGTGTATCAAGTAACAGCGCATTCTGAGCCTCATAACCTTCAACAATGCCGAGTGAATTTTCGCCAGCATGATAGGACGATGCCCATAGTAGCTGTGATGATTTTTGTGGATCAAAACTACGTAAAAGTGATCGTACGTGATCGGTCGATAGAACGGTGGTAATGCCAATCCTACATGAAGGAGAAGATTACTGTTTAGAGACGCTATTCGCATTCGATGAGAAAAGAAATAAGCAGTAGAAAACCTGTGTGCAAGCAGACTGGCCAATGTCGACTTGCCGCAGCCTGACGTGCCACCGAGGAGGATACAAACCGACTGTTCCCGATTCATGATTTGCCATGCCACCTGGAGATCAGTTAGTAGGTTGGTGTAATGGAGACGGAAAAGCAAGGATTGCAGTCGAGTGAGGAACGCATTTAGGTTTTGTTGTTCCGGGAATTGCTCGTCAGCCTCAATGAGCCCTATTGTTGTTTGTGTTAACTGAGTAAACGATCAAATGCTTTAGTACCAATCGTTTCCTGCACATGAGAATGTTTCACACCAATGAACGACAGTAAGAGTTGAATATGGTACTGAGTACACCGTTTGGGCTTGCACTGTTTGTTGTTGTCAGTGTAGACTAAAAACGGTCGCATCGATGGACTTGTTCCGACAAAATCGGCAAAAAAAATCCAGTACATTAAAGCATATACATTTAAACTCAGAAACATATACTCTTTGTGGCACGTCAAATAAGGCTTTGCAAAAAAGCAATCCGGGAAACCTTGTATGACCCTTCTGACAGATCTTCCATAGCATCAGATAAAAAAAAATTTCGTATGCTAAACATCATTAAGCCATCCTACATGGACGTCCATCCTCCTCCTTCATAGACCATAAACACCACTTATCAAATAGATGTTTGGACTTTGAAAAACTTTCAGCGGAGAAACGGTTCCTGGGAATCCTGAACCATTCCTCACAAACTATCGGTATGCTTTCAGCCACCCTCAAACTCCGGTAGACATCACGTAAGAATTTCCTCGCAATTGCTTATTAATTCATCAGAAACGGAAAGGTGGCTGGAGGTCGAAATGGAGACTTGCTGAGGGAACCCCACGTGGGACCAGACAATGGAAAACGTTGTGCGACATCCTCGCCGTCAAGTCAAACGCGAAGGGCAAGACGCTTACCAAATTCATTATGATTTGTTAACGCCCCTGTGAGTGGATTCTTAAGATCTGCATACCACGATGGAGTCCACACAGTTAGAAATCACCAAACTGACCGTTAGCGATACCAATTTACAAGAACAATTAACATTTTACAAAAGAAATGACCTAAGATCTTCATAGATATCGTCTACAGCAAGGATTAAAAAACGTTATCTATCCCTATCATCTCAATATCTGAAGGAAAGCCTGACCCAAGGCAACTGCAATGTCCAAATTCGAAGACCGCCGAAAGCAATTTGGAGACAGAGTAAATCTAAAATCTCAAGGAACAGCTTACGAGAACTCTGGATACTTTTACAAAGCGTAGACTAGGTATCATTTTCCCAAAAATATCACTGCCTAGAGCTTGTATTTTAATTGATAGTCATAAAGAAATAAAGAAGTTATATGTACGTAATTGGTTATGTCTCTTATGATGAACGCTTCAATTGTGTCTTTAATTCTATCCCAAAAAATTTTCGTTGTATGTATAACTCTTTGTCGCTGTCAGGCAAGTATAAAGTAGCACTGCTCATCTGTACGCAATATCATTCATATTTCGCTTGACAGATTCTCATAAAGAGTTATTCCCTTCAAATCCCCCCACAGCCATCAATCAGCAACTCGCTGCTTTAGCTCCAGGAACGCTCCAAACGCCGACCATGTGGGGTACACCCCTATCACCGAAATAGGTATATGGTCGGGGGAAGCCAACGTATGTCAGAACGTATCAAAGGTTCTAAACACTGTCAGGCATTGATGCTGCGGAACAAGGCCTGTGCCCTCAAGAAGTGAATTCTCGATCGCCTGACAAAAGTTAGCCCCATGATGCATACCCAATTCTTAACGAAAAGTTGATGCTCCATGGAGGCAGTATGGGTTCAGGGTAACGTTCATATTTTATTCAATAACAACCAGTTGCAAGATCTATACTGAGCAAGTATTAACGAGCAAGCCACGATTGTTTTCTTGGTCGACAATTATCGCACCGGACAGCGCTTTTGCAGCAGCGTAGCGGTGCTGTGGGGAAGCAACCCAATCTTTGTTTAGTATAACAGATCTCTCTTCATCAAGCTCAGTATACCGCTGACTCGTTAAAAACTTTGAAAGATTTCAGCGGTCGGCAAGGTCTTTGATGTTTGCATCATTTATGCCCGCCGTAGCTACCTTCTGGCGCTTTTTTGCAGGGACCGACAGCCGCAGGTGGCGATTGCAGAGACCTTTGTAGTTGTGGAATGAGCTCTAACGATAATAAAACGTAGCATTGCGATAGTCAGAACTGGTCCTGACGCAATGTGATTTCTGTCCAGCGCTCTGAGGTGGTCAAATGCCTCGTCATGTAATTAGTGGCGCACATGAATGGAACGATGAGATTGCCAGTGTCCCTAAGAGTCTGCAATGGAGGCCTTGAGAGTCTGTAACGGTGTATTGGAAGTATGCGACGGGATCTTGGGCTGCACCGGGTTTTCGAGAATCTGCAATGGGCTACTAGAAGATGCGCAACACTAGAAGTCCGCAGAGCGAGAGCCTGCAACAACAGTTTTGCATAGCGTTATACAGTGTCACTCTACAGATTTTGGCGATCAGTCGAAAATTGTTTTGAGAACCTGTAATTTACACTTGCACATTGGCGGATTGAAGTCTCGATTAGAAGCTCATTTTGCATATTTCAAACGTAATCACTATATATATAACATATTTAGCTAATCCTGTAGAAGGGGTCGAAACAACGTGTAAACGCAAGACAGTGAAATAGTTTTAACGAGAGCGTGAGTTCGCCAGAGAGGACCTAGAGAACTGGCAGAGGGATTATTGTGCGCCTGAATTGTTGCTTGATCAGAGGAGTCATGACGAAGCAGAAGGTCTCTTTGATCCACGCTCGCCTGTTATAGGTATCAAACCCTGTGCCTATTGCAAACTGCTGAGCCATGTAATGAATTTCTTCATACATCAGTCGACGTATAAAGTACGCAGCTATCGATATATTACCCAGCGAGTAGCTAAAGGAATCATAACCGCAACGCAAGATCAGATGTTCTATACATTCGCTTTGTCATGAATTCTAACGACTTCCCACTAAGCTTTACGAAGTACAACGCACAGCCGATATCCCGTTCATGACTTATGCTGTTACATATTACGCACCCATTTTCAAAATCCCCAAAAGCTGCTCATTCTTCTTATCGCAAGTATGACGGTTGCTTAAAAAAGAAAGAAAGAAATTGGACGAACTTCGCGATAGACCAATGGCAAGATATCGTATAGACCGACGAGGACTGGCGAAGCTACGCATCTTCTCGGACCTGAGCGGACGATCGTCAAGTGATGATTCGAGGGTACAGTGACGTGCCAGCAGAGGTAAAAATTGGCAACAACGACGCCGAATGGGCCCGCAGTCGTATAAGAAGACATTTTCATTCATTTAGGCATATCATCCAACCTGAACGTTCAATAAAATGAAAGATTTGATACGGAAAGACAATTCAGGCTGCCATAATACGGTATGGGTGACATCAAGAATGGCGTAACAAACGTCATCCAGTTGGATCGATACGATCTGTTTGCATTCGGGAAGTACCTGCAAATGAGTTGATATGCCTGGTAAGACATAGATGTTCCTGAAATCTTTGACGTGGCGGAGAAATACGAGCTCAACAGTGATACAGAGCGCTATCGTGATGTGTATCTTTATGACGCGTATCGGAGACGGCCACTGATATGCTGGACGCTTGTGTATCGTTCTTCGTAGATACACACGTATGGCCTCTTTCTCTTTTTGTATTTCTACGGCTACATTCCTTTTCTTTACTATGATGCGGTGGCAATCTGGGAAGATAGACTATTGTTATACACCAGAACGCTTTGCAACCGGTTGCTCAAATGATTTGATTGATTGATTCAGACTTGCCCAAAATCGGATAGTGCTCAAACAGTTTCAGTTACAGCACCAATAATTCGAGAGGTGCTACCTGATCACTTGAACACAAAGCAAATCCAACTCCTGGTTCACCTTGAGATTGGTTGCGGTTCTTAAAATCAATGCAGGAATAACATGGTCGGCAAGGCGGGTTTCTCATTTTCACACACAATGGACAGTGACTCATCCAAAAAGAAGAACGAACATATAATTTTCCCTTTTTTGCAAAAAAAAAAGGTCTACGGATATACAATGAAATCAAGTGCGCGGCTTCAGTTTAACGATAACAAGCATCATCATTGACAGGTTGTTTTCTTTTCTGACCTAATGAATTACCGGGCCCAGACAATTCTATCATCAAAAAGCCATGAATCCATATAGGTTATCGCATAACCTTATTTTTTGTGCAAGACCCTGACACGCACCAATCACCCGCGCTCGGTCTTTTCTGTCACACACAACCGGTTGCGATCTTTAGACAAAACCTTCATAGCAATAAGGAGGACATCAAACATCCTCGGGCGTATAAGGAAAATATCTATCAGCCTTTACACATTTGCCTTATACTGAATAGCATTGACACCTATCATCCTTTTCCTTCTTCTTTTTTTCCCACGCGGTGCCAGATCCTTATAAATACACGCAGAAACAAAACAGCCAGTGATTGATTTTCCAAAAAAGAATCACATTATTATTATTATTATTATTATGATTCGTGCGCTTCCTCTTCTTCGTACGGCTGTTGGTCGTCGCTCCTTGGCAACCGTTGCTACAACAAAACCCTACTTCCCTGACGAACCTGCCAAGCCTAAGGTGCAGACGGCAGTTCCAGGTCCAGCATCCAAGTCTATCTTGGCACGTCTCGAGAAACATCAAGACACGCGAACAGCGTTTTTCGTTGCAGGTAAAAAAGCAAAATGATGAAGAAATGATTCAAGACTCAAACCTTTCTGTCTAGATTATGAGAAATCAAAGGGCAATTATATAGTTGACGCTGACGGGAATGTTCTTCTTGACGTGTTTGCCCAAATTGCATCTATCCCTATTGGTTACAACAATCCGGTGTTTTTAGAGCTGGCTAAGAAACCCGAATTTCAAACGGCTCTTGCTAACAGGTAAAGTTGCTCTCTAGGAGGAATTGAAATTGAAAGAAGGTTGTGTGTGGTTTAGAGCCGCCTTGGGTGTCAATCCATCCGCGGCGTGGGTTGATTCGGTCGAGCAGGCGTTTATGCGGGTTGCGCCCAAAGGTTTGACGAGCTTGTTTACTGTCATGTGTGGTTCATGTGCCAACGAGAATGCATTCAAGACCGCATTCATGTACCAAGCAGCCAGGCGTCGTGGTGAACGTGAGTTCTCACTTGAGGAGCTGAACTCGTGCATGAATAACCAGGCACCTGGCTCGCCGGACATGGCCATTCTGAGCTTCACCAAGGGTTTCCATGGACGCTTATTTGGTTCACTGACAGCCACGGGAAGCAAGGCCATCCATAAACTTGATATTCCAGCCTTTGACTGGCCAAAAGCACCCTTTCCTTCACTAAAGTATCCGTTGGAGCAAAATGTGGAACATAACAAGAAGAGCGAAGCAGACTCTTTACGTATGGTAGAAGAGATCATCACAACCAACCCGAAGCCTGTGGCAGCCGTGGTAGTGGAGCCTGTTCAATCGGAAGGCGGTGATAACCATGGTAAGAGAAAAAAAAAAGAAGAGGAGAAAAATAGTATGTAACGCGTCATTTTTTTCAATTTTTTTTTTTTTTTACCATATCATCAGCTTCTCCTGAGTACTTTAGACAGTTGCAAGCGATCTGCCGAAAGTACGATGTGTTGATGATTGTGGATGAGGTGCAGACAGGTGTGGGAGCTACGGGTACATTCTGGGCACATGAGGCATGGCAACTGCCTCATCCTCCAGATATGGTAACTTTCTCCAAGAAATTCCAAGCTGCAGGTTTCTATATGAATGCGCGTCTTCGTCCTGCACATACCTATCGCTTATACAATACGTGGATGGGAGATCCGGTACGAGCAATGCAGGCGGCTGCCATTGTAGAGGAGATTGAGAGCAAACACATGTTGGACAATGTCCGACAGGTGGGAGCCTACTTGAAAGCAGGTCTCGAAACGTTGGCATCCAAAGGTGCTATTGCCGATGTCCGTGGTCAAGGCACATTTATTGCATTTGATATGCCAAACCCGACACTACGTGATCAATTCTTATTGAGTATGCGGCAGAAGGGTGTTAATATTGGTGGTTGTGGCGACCGAAGCGTACGCTTACGCCCGATGTTAACGTTCCAACAGCCTCACGCAGATATTTTATTGAACACAATGGACTCCGTCTTGTACCAATAGCTCGCTGCATTGATTGATTAAAGCTTGAGACTGGGGCTTTTTCTTCGTCTTTTTTTTTTAAAACCCCCTTTTTTTCTTTCTCTCTCATTGGAGCATGGCATATGGAACAGAATTAAGACAAAGGAAACCTACAACAGAAGAGCAGACCAATGAAGAACCTGTAAAGGATGAGCAAGATACCAAAAAGTCATTTCATCCCCCTTCATCCTGGGGTGCATCCAGAAAGGACGTCCTAATCGCTATGCTACTCGCCTTGGTTGCCGTACCCGTACGGTTCTATAAGATCGACCAGCCCTCCGAAGTCGTGTAAGGTGTTTTCATTTTTCAGGGAAAAAAGAAACTGATACACGCGTAACAGCTTTGACGAGGTGCATTTTGGAGGATTTGCTGGCAAATACATACAACACAGATTTTTCTTTGATGTCCATCCACCTGTAAGTCCAGCACTAGTTAGTTATTTGCTATCACAGTATTCAAACGGTTTGTCGCAGCTAGCAAAAATGATGATCGCATGGACAGGCAGTCTTGCTGGTTATGACGGATCTTTTGACTTTAGTACAATCGGAAAGTATGTGATTAAAAGGAAGACAGACTCATTTTGTTTATGGTTTTGACAGCGATTATACCAAGAGCAATGTGCCATATGTGCAAATGCGTTCGCTGTGCGCTTCGTTGGGTGTATTAACCGTACCGATGGCTTACCTGACAATGCGCGATGCTGGCCATTCAATGACAGCTGCGCTGGTTGCCGCTTTGGCTGTGTGTTACGGTAAAGATTAGCTATCTGTGTCCAAGCAGCGAGATATTGACAGTGGCGCAGAAAATAGTTTGGTGGCAAATAATCGATTGATTTTACTGGATTCCATCTTGCTTTTCTTTACAGCCTTCACCATCATGAGTTGGAACAGGTTTTTCGTGACCAGGTAAAAGTGAAGTATATTACTACGACTGGTAGCATTGACAATCAGATACAGGCAATTTTCCTCGGGATGGTGGTTTTGGCTTTTTGCAACAGGCGTCGGACTTGGCTTAACAACAAGTTGCAAATGGGTAGGACTGTTTACCATTGCTACGGTTGGTTGTTCCACGTTAGCAGATCTTTGGCGTAAATGGAGTAATTTGCAAGTAACAAAGGTAAAAAAAAAGGGCAAAATGGTTGGACTTTTTCTTTGGTGGGCTGAACAAAGGAGTGATGTAGCAACAATGGGCACGGCATTTTGCAGCTCGATTTTTGTGTCTCGTGGTGGTGCCTATCACGATCTATGTGGGTGCGTTTTACATCCATTTTTTGAGTCTCCCACTCTCAGGCGATGGCGATTCCCACATGTCTGCCGCGTTCCAGCACGGATTGAAGGGACATGAAATTAGCGATAGTCCGATTGGTCGGTATTTCTTAAATGAAGTGAATGGATTCCTTACAGCTTTTATATTAGATATTGCCTATGGATCTCGCGTTATCATCCGTCATTTAGCAACGAATGGTGGATATTTGCACTCGCATCCATCACCTTATGAGGGAGGAAGCCAACGTAAGTGGCATATTTTTTCTTGGTTTCCAGTAGCATGCTGAGCAGAGGAGGACAGAGCAACAAATCACCTTGTATCCATTCAGAGACGATAACAACTGGTGGATCATTCGAAGGATGAACAGCACGTTGGATGAGGAGAAAGGTGACAAGGGAGATGCAGTGGGTAGTGATAACAAGACGTGGCTTCAATGGGTCCGTCATGGTGATGTTGTGCGATTGGAGCACGTCATGACGAGCCCTAGAAAATTGCATAGCCATGATCTGCATGCACCTGTGACGGAGACAGACTATCACAAAGAAGTGAGGTTAGCGAACCTTTTCCAACTAATCAAACGCTAAAGGAGTTCGGCTAGTGCCTATGGTTTCCCAGATTTTGAAGGCGATGCCAACGATTACTGGCGTGTCGAGATTGAACAAGATGAAGCATCCAAGGCAAGCAAGCGACTGCAAACGTTACGTAGTCGGTTTCGCTTGGTGCACATTATGCAACAATGTGCCTTGTTCTCGCACGACGTCCATTTACCTGAATGGGGTTTCGGGCAACAGGAAGTCACTTGTATGCAACATTGGAAGAAACCAAAGACCCTATGGATGATCGAGACAACAGAAAACGATCTATGTAAGTTGGTTACATCAAAGAAAGAAACGCGTTAGATAACACATTTGTTTCTCTTAGTACCACCAGAGACACCCATGGTGAATTATCGTGTACCAAGTTTCTGGGAGAAGTTCCTAGAACTCCATCAAGTCATGTGGAAAACCAATGCAGGGCTCACGTCCTCCCATCCTTACGAATCGCGTCCGTCCGCATGGCCTGTCCTTCACTCTGGCATCTCTTTCTGGTTAAACCATGGAAAACATATTTATTTCCTTGGCAATCCTCTGGTCTACTGGGTGACCATCGTGTCTGTCTTTACCTATCTTATCCTATGGACCTTTTTCCAGGTGCGTGAAAAACGCGGCTACTTGGACCATTACAACGGTAAGTAATTAGTTTAAGAAAGCCCACGCTGATCAGTTGGTTGGTTCGTTCAGGACGCCGACAATTATTTGAAGGAAGTGCTGGCTTCTTTGTGAGTGCTTGGGCATTCCATTATTTGCCATTCTATTTGATGAAACGTCAGCTATTTCTTCATCATTATCTGCCAGCACTTTATTTTGGCATTCTTGTGTTTGCTGTGGGATTTGATTTGGCTCTGACGCGATTGGCATTGAAAGCCAAGTTTGTGGTCACATTGATTGTGTGTGTAGCCATTTTATGTACATTTTCAATCTATGCACCGATCACGTATGGAAACGACTGGACGCAGGAAATGTGTGAAAATGCAAGATGGATGCCAACTTGGGAATTTGGCTGTGAAAAGTAAGTGGATCTACCTAAAGTACATCGTTCTTATCCATGGGCCCAAAGGTACGCAAGCACTTATCAACAAGAGCTACCATCGATCCAATTTGCGAGTGAACCAGGAGCCCCAATCACACCAGTAGATGATAAAGATACTACTGCATACACTACCGCTGTCGAATCACCGATGTTTGTCTATCAAGATTAAAGAAAAAAAGCACAAAAATATTTTGCATGAGATCCTGACTATATGTCCCAGTGAAAACGCTTTGACGAACTTCTAAGACATATTACAAACGGTTGCTTAAGAGAGCGACGTTTGTTTCTGTAGTTGAACATGACTATTGCATAGCATCTCGTGCGCACGATGTAGGGATCATTTAAAGTTCCCGTGTATCCCCAGCCAATCCATTCTGTTTATGATCGAAGTGTAACATTGAAAGATTGGTGAACTGGTTAAGCCGACGGTAGAATGAGACTAGGAGATCCCCGGGTTCAACCTATATAAAGCTTATCATCATGACGTGAAAATACGTGCGAGAACGCGTATTTCTTCGTCGTATCTCCTCTAGAGCACCCTTGCAAACGGGATTACCATAGTATCATGTACCTGGGAGGATTACAAGATCGTCATCACGTCATGCAGAAGACTAATGCAGGGTTCAGAGCATCTCATTCTCGCAGATGACGTCCATCTGAGTCACCATTTCAGAACTCATGCTAGGATAACCCACCAAAGATGTATTTACCCTTTGATTACTAGGCAACTGTCACGTCGAATTTTATGTATCTTTTTAATCGTAGCTGTCTACAAACACACAAATGACTGGGTCATGCTGACATTTGTGTTTCGAGTCACTTATTTGCTATTTGAAGTGTTTATGCGCTTCACTTTCCGATACTCTATTTGACGATGTGTCAGCTGCTTTTTGTTTGTTGTGACAATCTGAATTGTTTTGACATGGTTGGCATTGGAAGTCTTATTTATGATCGCACTGCTTGCATGCAACTGTGCACAAATGCAAGGTTATACTTTGGAAAAAGTTGGTCAACTCGAACGATGCAATGTTCTTATTTCCGTGCATGAACAAAGGTTACACAGCCATTTATCCATCCATTCAGTACGTAGTGCCAAGGCGAGCGCCAGGAGTGGTGGTACAGATTTAACACTCTTTCTTTTTTTCTTATTTTTGTCCATGGTGGATCTGTTAAAAATAGACCCGCGATGTTTTGTGTGGGATCATTGGTTCGAAGTTTTTGATGGATGTTTGTTGAGAGGCTTTTTTTTTTTAAAGGCATGGGAATGACAAGGATCATATAACGAAAGCGATAGAGAAGAGGGGAGAGGGATATGGGGGGGGTTACAGTTGCATGAACATGGATACTACAAGATAGCCGTTAAGACCGATCAGCAATAAACTAATGATGCCAGCAACAATATTGGATATCCATCCGTTGGCATAAACCAGAGGTTCTGGCCATTCGGTTAGATCGACGGTGAGTTCGTCTGGGGTGACTGGGGTGGAGGGTTTGCGTTCTGGCTTCGGTTGATCGTGCGGAGCTCGATTCGGGTTGAGTAGGGTGGCCAATTTTTCGTAGACATTGGATAAACGGCAGCGATCGGAAAAAGAAGTGGGGACTAAGCGATCAAACCATGAGATGGTGCCGCTGGATGGATTAGATCGTGTTTCTTTTTCTTCGACAACGAGATCGAGTTTCATGATGCGTTTCATGGCGGTGAAGTAGACAAGAGGAACAACGGCAAAAGGTAACTGGATACTCAAGGCGACCTGACTAGCCACCAGCATGTTGCTGAGACCCGAGCGACCGGCAACACAAGCAGCGACCATGGCGGGGATGATAGCCACCAATCTGGTAACAATACGACGAATCCATGGCTTGGTGGTCATGCCAAGAAAACCGGACATGATAACCTGGCCTGCCAGGGTAGCTGTCAGGGTACTCGATTGACCTGCACACAACAAAGCTAGAGCAAACACAATGGCCGCGGGAGGACCAAGGTACTGGCGCAACAGCTCATGTGCGCTAAAAAGGTCTTCCACGTGTTGATTTTGAGAAGCTGGGCCGTAGAAAAAGTTGGCGGCGGCAACAATTAAGATCGCGCAGTTCACAAAGAAGGCAAACGTGAGAGCTACGATTAAGTCGACAAAACTGTAATGAAGATTGGTCTTTAACGAGCGATCAAGGTATGTCTTGAGTCGTTCCGTGTCAATACCACGACGTTTGGCTTCCATCGCAGGTGTATGTTCTTTCTCATTGTTACTACGGTTGTCCTCTTTGGTGACTGATTCCAGCAAGGCGGTGGAAGGATCCTGTTTGATAGCCCAACCGTCGTCCACAGCAACGAGGCGAGGACGACGGGAACGCCATTCATGACATCGTGCTTGAATGATGAAACTATGCAGATAAAGATTGTGTGGCATGACTGATGCGCTAATCGTTGAGCTTGTCATTTTTTTCTTTGGATATAGTGTGATTTCTTACCTGTGGCACCAATGATACCGATGGCTACGTAGAGACAGCCGGGGTCGGCAAAGATTTCGCGCGTCGGGATGTAGCCTTTGAGCACGTCAACGGCGACGATATCGGAATAGGCTAGTTCGATCATGAAACAGATACCCACGGCGGCCACAAGCATCATCACAAATGCTTCGAAATAGCGTACGACTCGTGCAGATGCGTTCTGAGTGGCAGCGTCGGGGTCATTTCCTTCTTCGTTATAGAACAACAGGATAATTAGGACGTCGGCAGCAGTAATGGCCACGCCAGCGGGCAGAGGCAATTTTGGAAATAACAAGTTGAGCGCAATGGCACTACCAATGACTTCGGCTAGATCGGTGGCAATGATGGCCAACTCGGCAAGAACGTATAGAAAGAGGTTGAGCCATTTGGGAAAGTACCTACGCGAGGCAGCCGCCAAGTCCAGACCTGCAATGGTACCCAGACGAATGGTTAAGTTTTGCAGGAACACGGCAATGATGTTTGAAATGAGGATAATGAACAGTAAACGATAACCATAGGTGGAACCTCCTTCCATATCTGTAGCCCAGTTGCCTGGATCAAGGCTTTCATAGAGAAGAAAATCTTAAGCTTAGGGCGACATGTAAAAAAAAAAAGACGAGTCATTCATTCTCTTACTATCCAACGGCGATCATGAAGCCGGGGCCAATGAACTTGGCAAGGCAACCAAGATATGCCCCTATCCGACGTAAGATTTGGACCATTTGCCTGTTATTTTAATTTAATTTTAAGAAAGAAAAGCAAAAGAAGAAATAGTTAACAAAAATAGATCAGTGCCTTTTTATTTGCAGTTGCCAGTCAAAAGAAAACTCCACACACAAATCTTAGAGAATTCACGTGCCGTTCCGTGTCAAGGCGATCGGTAGGGTAGGACAAATAACAATGCCTTGTGAGCAAAATAGTCCCTTAGGATCCAAGTGAGACAAGAAACTGTGTTTAAGGGTGTCCCAACCCTATTTATTTAAAACTCTTCAAATGCATCTTTTTCCTCTATATACTGCCACTTTTTAAGTTCCGTGCCATAGGGCATGGGCCGAATTTCGTAGACCCTACAACCCACATTTTCAATCATGTCCTTATCTACCCTAATCATAATAAAAAATAGAAAACGAACTTACGTATGAATAGGTACCATCATATGGGGCATTTCTGTACGGTGCCAGTCTAACATGTAACCGAGCAAGATACGCATAACAACCCGATGTGTAATAATAAGACAGGATTGTGTCATACGTTCCAGTTCAATAATCATAGATTGCAGACGATGAATGACATCTAAAAGTTATGTGAATTTTTTTTTAACTTAAAACAATTTTCTTTACCAAGACCTACCAATATAAGATTCTCCACCCATACCCGGGTATCTATAATACAGCTTATTGTCTTGTCTTGCTTGGAATTCTTCGGGATACTGTTGTTGAATCTCTTCATAAGTCATCCCTTCGCATATCTATACAACCAAATGTCAACTCTTTCTTTTTTCCCCAGCTGCTGTGTCGCTTTTCGAAACTTAACCCCCGCATTGATCTCATTTAGAAACCGAATATTCTGCACGCAAAAAAATTTTTCTGTAATAAATCGGCGATTGGTCTCGTTTCCCTTACTTTGATGTCATAATCGTTCGGATCAAATGCGTCGCCGGTTTGAACAGCACGTTTCAGCATACTTGTCCATATGGTAAACTGCGATCCTGATATGGAAGTTGACTTTGTATCCTCTTCGTCATCATTCTCCCTCTTTCTCCCTGCTAGGTCTTGAGCAAAGTTCGATCGTTGTTCCTGAACAAATCTAGCTAAGGCTCGTGCGTACTTTTGTCCGCGCTCCGACAACTTTACGGGACCAAAAAAAAAAAAAAAGGTCTTTTAAGTAACGACGATCCCTTTTTTTTTTCCTTCTTTCTTTTTTGGAACTTGTACTTACAGAGGCATCACCGCCGATCCTACCGACCACATTATCTGTGCTTTCTCCGTGTCGAGTTACAAAGATTTGTCTTTCTGTTTTTGGTTTATGTTACGATAAGTTATTATTATTATCATTTCTTTAAAGTAGCTTACCCATCAGGTTGAAGTTCATAAGATAAAATACACATTGTCCGGAAAGATAGCCTGAAATATTATAGGCAATGACTTTTTTACCGACGTTGATCAATTTGCAGTACTGAATATTATTCTCTTCTTCCCACTCGCCGACCGGCTGATAGGCTTTTTCGTAATTGGCCACGCGTGAGCGGAAATCAGCTAGTGCTTCGTCGGGATTTTTGTTGTTGTAGTCAGGTCCAGCTAACTTGAGTCTAAAATTTCTTTCCAACATCTATATATGTCCTAGTGAATAAACTGGAAACGTACATGCCTTTGTCCTACCTTGTTATCTGTACAGACTGATTCCAACACTAAGACTCTTATTTCAGGTTCTTTATTCAAACGATCAATTAAAAGTTTTCTATAATAGGAGTGATCGAGCAATTAGAAACAAACATTTAATGGGTATGCAAGTGTACCTTCGTTCGATCGTCGAATTGGTTGCATCATGAATCGCGATATTACCACCGCCTTCCTTCAGCCAATGAATCAGCTGATCCAACACACTTAATGCTAGCTCATCACGAATTTTTTTCATCGCACGATTATCTGGGTCGAAAAATTTGGCCGACTGATCGTGTTGGGCCGCTTCCCGATCCCGTCGGACATTGCCAACGTTGAAGATCTAAAAGAATTTAGTATGGACTGAAGAACAAAAGAAAACAGTACCTTCGTTTCGTATTGAAGCCAATTGAGGTATCTTCGTAATTTCTTCACAAGATAACTCTTACCACGCGCAGGTAAACCGACTAACAAGGATTCTTTTTCTTAAGAAATAATCATGCGAAGAAGATTTTTTTTTTTTTTTTTACCCATGATAATGACCAATTTGTTATCAAGTGGTCGCTCGTTCTTTAGTTCTATATCAAGGTGGGGGTTACACGGTTCAAATGAGTAGTTGATGGTATAGTTTACTTTGTGGTATAATGGTATGAACAGCACCAGGAATATCAAGTCCAAACGATTGACGCGATCGTAAAGCCCAGTCATCTTCTACATCAGCAGAAAGTTGAAGCCAGTGGTTCTGTTCGGGTTCCTCTTGTACAGGAGGAGGTGAAGGAGGTGGCGGAGGAGAAGAAGAAGAAGAAGGTGGTATGGATAATATTGGGAATGAGTCGTCAAGTGTCAGCGTATATAGCTGTTCTATATCTTTGACAACTGGCAGTGTTTTACGTCTTTGGTCACCACTCATAAGCGAAAAAAAAAGTAAGTTTAGTATTCCCTTTTTTTCTGGTGTGTCAGCCCCACCATGCTTGCCGAAAAGCTTACAGTTAAGATTTTCAGTTGGAGATGACATCATCATTTTCAATATGATTGGTTATTTTTTAACATTGACACAAAACCATAAGCTGGTGAGTAAGAAAAAAAAAGGGGGAATAGGGTTGTTCTTCTGTAATAGATAAGACGGTGGGCGCATCCCTTTTTCTTTTTTTCCCATCAAGTGTTGTGGTCTTCCCTGTTTTGGCAAGGTTAGGCAGCTGTCTTTGGTTATCGATAATAGCAACTGTAAAAAGGATCCACAAAAATGTCCGCTATTTTTTTTTTTTAGTTATCAACGTATATTCGTACTGTACTGATTCTCAAAAGCTGTATAATACAGAACCTATTGTACACCTTGAATCATTTGGTCTGCTAACCTCAGCCGACCCAAGGCCCTTTGGGTCCCTTGTTTTAGGCTCTTTTTTTTTTCTTCTTTTCTCTCTCTTCTATCCCTTTTAGACATTATCATGATTCCTTCCTTTTTCTTTCAAAAAGACAGTAAACCTAGGCATTACTATAGTAACCATTTCCTTTTGCATAGTATCAGTTTCAGATAAAAAAATTTATAATCCTATCAAAAAGTGTTGTACGGGTTTCGCGGAAATCAGAAAAATATGACGTCGAGTTACCGGAGAATACCATCGTTTTCCGCAAAAAAAAAAAAGAAAAAAATTAGACTGACATCAGTCCAAGGTCTCACTAAACTTTTTTTTTTTTTTATTCCAGCGCAACAGGTACCACGACCGATGCTTGTTTCAAAAGATACCATAAATGGATAGTTGAGAAAAAAGTATATAAAGAGGGACATTCGGCAGTGAAAATGTGGGGATTCCCTTACATGTCCTTTTTCTAAAAATATGGGTTTTGTACTCAAAGGAAAGACGTTGTTCCGTGCGACCACTACGTTGGCCGCCATCGGCTTCTTGCTGTTCGGTTATGATCAAGTATGATCCATAGTCCATTTAGTGTTTCGTATGACTAATAAGTCATCATTTTGTCTTTTTAGGGTGTTATGTCTGGTGTTGTTGCCAATGAGCATTTCAAACAACAAATGGGCTCTGATGACTCAGGATTGATGGGTGCTATTGTTTCTCTTTATGAAATTGGTTGTATGGTTGGTGCTCTTAGTACAGGTAAGAAGAAAAAGAGAAGTTTTATTAGTTTTCTTTGATGACTGATGTTTATCAATTTTAGGAACAATTGGTGATCGACTTGGTCGTCGTAAGACCATTCGTCTTGGTTGTTTGATTCTTTGTATTGGTGCTATTATTCAAACTGCTGCGATCAATGCCCCTATGATGATTGTTGCTCGTATTGTCACTGGTGTCGGTAACGGAATGAACACCGCTACCATTCCTGTCTATCAGGCTGAAGTATCGCCACCCAAGTCTCGAGGCTCTCACGTCGCTTTCGAAGCTTCGCTGCTAACTGTCGGTGTCGCCATTGCCTACTGGCTTGAATACGGTCTTTACTTCGTTGCAGGTGAATTTGCCTGGCGTTTCCCCTTGGCTTTCCAGATGGTCTTTGCTATCATTCTTGGATTAGCCAGTTTCATCCTTCCTGAATCGCCTCGTTGGCTGCAAGCACACGGTTATGAAGATGAATGTAAAATCGTCCTTTCTCGCCTTTGGTCTGACTGCGATGTTACCCATCCCCGCTGTATTGCAGAGTGGGAAGAAATCCGTGATGGTATCGAGCTCGAACGCCGCGAAGGTATCTCTTCCTACAAAGAATTGTTTAGTAAGGGCAAGATGAACAACCGTTACCGTGTCTTGCTCGGTATGGGTGGTCAATTCATCCAGCAGTTTGGTGGTATCAACGCCATTTCGTACTACCTCACTCCCATTTTCCTTAACGCCGGTATGCCCATGGAACGCGCCCTGCTGATGTCTGGTGTCGACTCGATCGTTTATTTCATTGGTTCCGTCACTCCCATTTTCACCATTGATCGTCTTGGTCGCAGAGTGCTCATGTACTTCGGTTTGATCGGTCAGGCTATCACCCTTCTGATCGTCGGTGGCTGTCAGTATGGTTTTGCCGTCCTCCATGATGAACGATACGTCATTCCATTGATCGTCTTCGTCTTCCTGTACAACTTTGTCTTTGGTGCCGCCTGGTTGGGTCTTGCCTGGCTTTATCCTTCTGAGATCTTCTCCACTGGTCTCCGTGCAAAGGGTAACTCCATGTCTACAGGTGCCAACTGGCTTGGTAACTTCGTTGTCGCCATGATTACCCCCGTTCTTTTCGATTACGCCGGTTACTGGACCTTCTTGATGTTCGGTATCTTGAACGTCATTTTCTTGATCCCCATTTACTTGTGGTACCCCGAAACCAAGGGCAAGTCTCTCGAAGAAATCGAAGTGTTGTTCGCTACAGAAGAAGTCCAAGAAGACGCCAAATCCATTGCCTCTCACATTGGCTCCACTTCGCAATACGACGAAAAGCACGATGCCGAATCCATGGCCCAGCGTCCCCGATCCAGCCGTATGCACAGCTTCGGTAGCCGTCCCGCTTCCCGTCGCATGCCTAGCAACTTCTCGGCTTCGCAGACTGAAAAGCCTCACACTGATTCCGCCGCTGGCCAAATCAAGCAAGAGTACCTGGATGACAAGAAGGGTCCCAATTACAAATAAGAAACCAAAGGGCTGTGCCCCGCGTTTTCTCTTCTCCAATTTTTTTCTTACTTCTTTATTTCCCTACGCTAATAGAAAATAACAAGAAGGGTTTTGTGTACATAAATAACTGGTTCCTAGTCTCTTCCTTTCCCTTTATTTTTTTTCTTCGCAATGAACACAACTTTCCCTACCATTCCATCTAATAAAATTATAAAAAAAACACATGCTACCAAAAAAACAAAAAAAATTTTTATAGTAATGATGGCTGAGACACAAAAAGAGAAAGTTTAAATGCTGATGTGACACAAACAAATACATCGGTACAATTGGCCCATATTAGCACGGACCCGGCCGACGGTTTCCCAATCTTTACGCTTCAGAAAAAGCGTATCACGTAAGTAACTTTACTAAGATCGAATGATATTTGCTCCGCTTATTATGAAAAATGAGATACTGTAGATGGTGTGCCTTAGGTTACCCAGGTCCACGCATCTGTCTCTCTCCAAAAAAAAAATGTGGGGAACTCCCCACACCTTTTTTATTTTATTTTTATTTTTTTTTCTATTTCTCTATCTACTGCATTCCCCGGATTCCTATGGTTCCGCAATGCGATAAGATGAACAGATGCGGGAAAATCGTTTCCAAGCCGACGATCGATCTCCGCGGACACAGAATGATAGTCCTGTGTGTGATTGTCATGTGGGCAGGGTAAGTTTTGGAAAGAAAAATTTTGTCCCATGGAGCTCCAAACTCACCCGCTTTATCCCACTGATCCCTTTTTTCCCTTCTTCGGACCATCTTTCCCCTATGTACACAAAAATGGAAATCTTTCATTGTCCAATGAACAGCTTTCCTTGTTTACTTTATTTATGCTGAACGAATACATGTTGGCGGTAGTATTTAAGCTCCTCAAGGCTTTCCTTAATATCATCCATCGCCCGATGACCTCCTTTCTTGACAACGCCAGCGGCCACATCAGGATACCTTTTTTTTTTATATATATCAAAAAAGGAAAAAACAATAAGTTCCATTGTATATCATGTGAAAATTTCTTAGTTTACCATCGTTTCGCAAGTTCCTTGACGGTGCTGACATCTATCCACGTGTTAGCTTAAAACCTTACCAAGTAACATAAAGGGCTAGATTTTACCAACAATGCGGTAGTGCAAATAATCAACGATTCTGGGCATTTCCTTTTCAAGGAATCGCTTGTCAGCATGGACTGAATTTCCCGCCAGCGGGGCCACACCAGAAGGAATATGTCGCTGAATAAATTGCAAGATTTGTTCTTCAGCATCAGCCGTAGTCACGCGGGAATCAAGGACGGCTTGAGTTAACCCTGACTAAAAGGTCATGCTTTTCTTTTTAATTCCCCAATTTTTTTTCATTCCAGAATAGAAAACTTACTGCGCCATGGTGTTCCTTACACCAATCTATAGCCAATATTGTTCATTATTCATGCAAATGTCTCAACTCCCACACATTTACCATTCATGCCATCCATCACTGCACGTGGCTGATGGATCACCAGTTCTGGTCCCTTTTTTTATTATTTTTTCGTTATACAACCATATTTCAACATCTCATTTTCGTCTTTTTTTACCTCAGCAACAACGTTAAGTTCACCATCCGTAAGCAATACTGCAATTTCAATCAAATGGTCTTTTTGTATATCAAGACCAGTCATCTACATTGCTGTCAACTTAAAAAAGAAAAAGTAGTCGTGGGAACACAAGGATGGCGTTACAATACCTCGCAATCAATCCATACAAGCGGGTTTTTTATCATTGTACGTGTCTGATGTAGCCGTCTCGCAAGTAAACCAAGCATGAACAAAATTGAAGGAAAAAAAAAAATCAAAACTGAAAAACACCAAATCAACGCGTCACAATGTGACGTAAAAACACACCAAAAAAGGCAAGTAGGGACAGCTATTGCACTCGTCTTTGCATGCCGGTAACTCTATCTACGTCCTTGTTTAATCACTTCTGGCGATATAAACTGGTTGCTTTTATGTCTGTTCTACGATATATCTGCGTTACAGGGGCATACATCTGAGGATGGTGTGATAATTCGACGACTGAAACAAGGAACGCTAGATATCTGAGACGAAAGCAAAACGAGAAATGTACAGCGTGTCTAAAACAGCAATAACATGACAACGATGACGTTAGGGAATGAACCTGGGACCATGTTACCCAGCTTTGTGGCTAGTTTGATGAAGAGCAAGAGCTTTTTTACAAATACTAATTATGAGCTCGCTGGGTACATACATAGATAGCTTCAATTGCTGATGTTGAAGAGGTCAGAGAATTAGAGTCGAACACATGCAAAGCCAATAGATATTAGATGCATCCAATACGCACTGGGAACAAAATTTTCTTCCTTGAGTGAATAAACTATTTAACTATCTCATACATTGTGTCAAACAGAAATTCAGCGAGCATTTTGTATTTCACTGCGAACAGATTTGACGGAAATCAAGACGTAAGGCAAGAACGAGAATATCATGTTATAGTTCTATAGCGCGGCTGGCGTACCTGCCACTATATTCTATTTTAGGTCCGAGTGCCGTGTAAAGATATTCTGAACTACCATTGTCTCATGCAAGTCGTTCTGCACTGAACTTACTCAGTACGTCCCCTGATGCTTTCTGTATGGTTCACCTTTTAGATAGTTCATAAACGTAATGTCCTGTTATCACAAAATAAATGGATCGTGGTTGGGTTATGCCGTCGTTATTTTTATCTCTTGGAATCATTTGCACTTTTCTTCACTTCCAGTGTGACGGCCAGACATCCATTCAAGGATCTGTAAAATGCTCTATCATTCTCAACGATCATTCAGCACTGTATTCATTTTATTGCGTCTATTAATTGCAAGAGAACAACTTCCGTAGAGGTTGAGCAACATATCGTCGAAAGACGTTCCATTCGGGTTGAAATACGCGTAACCAAACTTAAACAAGCAAACAGGACAGACACATGGTTGTCGCCTCAGTTGGTCCGAATGTTCCCTTCCGGGTAGTAAGCCCAAAAAAAGTTGGTCGATATTGTGAAACAAAACGGTGCAAAACAAGACTGAAGAAGATCTAATGATCCGTGGACTTATCATGGAGCCAATATGACGAGGGGAGACAGTCGTTTAAAGTATCGGCTATACCTGTGCAGCAAAACTTCGGTAGACCAACGAGATCTACTATTACTTTGTGGGACATTAAAAGTTCAACTTCTAGTTCCAAGTAATGAGTTCCATGGAGAGACGATATAAACTAGGTCCATGATGATCGGTCATGGTATCAGCCTAGAGAACTCGTGACACTTCTTTCGCTTATCTCTTATAGCCTGATCTGGGCGGAAAAAAACGTCGATACTTGTTACCTTGGACCATCCCATAGGTTAGAGACCTATCAGCGTTCACAGATGTGCGTGCTAAGTCATGCGTAAACAGACCCCGCGACAGTTTTATCATGTTAAGTTTCCTTGACTGCAACAAGGTTAGATATGCGAGGGATTATGGTTAGCA
This sequence comes from Saksenaea vasiformis B4078, assembly GCA_000697055.1. Lineage (NCBI taxonomy): Eukaryota > Fungi > Mucoromycota > Mucoromycetes > Mucorales > Saksenaeaceae > Saksenaea > Saksenaea vasiformis. Next base: position 53,093 of record JNDT01001334.1, read on the forward strand.
GCAGGCCAACTTTCTTATCCAGGTCCCTGAAAAATATCGCTTCAACTGCCAAATATTTGTTGCAAATATATGTTAATGGCACATGCATTGACCGTCATTACAACATTTTTCACTGTTTTTTTTTTGACGTGTTTTAACTTCCACATGATCGGTTCATGCTATTGCTGTGTACCTGTCTCAAGGAGTCAAATTCTAATGACAGTTCAATCCAAATATTGATTTGTCTCTAAAACGGAAAGCACAAACCTAAGCAATTCACTGCTTCGGATACCGCTTCACCCTTATATGTCAGGATGTGCACATGGTCACAAACATGGAATACTTGGCAAATGGAAGAACTGGATTTATCGCAACCACTTTATAACAAGTAGGTCGGCAATTTTTGTTATTTTCACAAAGATTGTTTGCTTCACCTGATTCATTTGTTTGTTCGCAACTTTTGCTCGGGTAAGATGTTGTATGTTTTGATCCCTTTCAAAAAGACGCGACGTGGACGAATAGAATGCGCGGATCACGAAAAAAGAAGAGGTAGCAAATCCCGACCTTCCATTGTCAGCCAAGCTTTTGCACCGGCCTTGGCACACTTTCTTTTTCTTCTGCTGTTAGCCTTAAAATAGCCTTTTGTTCCCTTTCTCTTTTTCTTTTTCTTCTTCTTCTTCATCGCATCATGTCTGAACCTCTCCTCTCAAGCCACACTGCTCAACAACTTGGCTCTGCTGCCACCGCAATCAGCAATGATCCACGCTTCTCCTTTTTCAAAAAGTTACGAGAAGATCGCCTATTGCATTTGCGGTCAATAGGTGATTTCTTTGACAAAGATAGAATAAAACCAACCACCTCATTTTCCACCATCACACAACGCTGGAAGTATGTACAATGACCAATGTCGCCTTGTCTTGTGATTAACACTGCTTTTTTTTTTCAGTTACAACCTTCAGTACTTCTCTACAAACTATTTATTGATTATTCTTGGCCTGGCTATCTATTGCGTGTACGTTGATGGGGAAGAAAATGGAAGAAAGTTGTACTTAACCATGGATTTCCTTGTTTCTTTTAGTATCACAAACTGGTTCCTTCTTTTCTCCGTTCTGTTTATCGTTGGCGGTTTCTTCTTGATTTCTCGACTTGATGGCCCCTTGACCATCGGTAACACGACCCTATCCCCTTCTTCATTGTATGCAACATATGCATGCGCGTCTATCCTGTTTCTTTTGTTTTCTGGAGCGACAGGCGCTATCTTCTGGGTTATTGGTAAGTGACACGGCACAATATGTGCTGGAGCAGGTGGACTGATACAAAACATAAAGGGGCTGCGGCAATCATCGTACTTGGTCACGCCGCCTTGTTGGAGCCCGGCTTGGAAGGCGACTTTGGAGCAGATGGTCAAGTATAAAGTCGTCTGGATATGTAGACAGACAACATCTGTCGCAAAACGCCTTGTCATGACCATCAAAACAACGCACAAATGAGTATTAACTATACTTCCGACTATAAAAGCAGAGACACGCAGTCTCTAACATCCTATTTTCCACGATCAATAAAAATAAATATATAGTTAGCATGATGTCAACAGCAAAGTTGTTATGTGGCAACATGCACAGCACGTACCACTACCGACAGATAACGTATCGACCAATATACATTTTGCACAACACATGCGATAACGAGATTTGATGGGGATGCTGGTGGTATTGTCATTCTGAAGCGTTGTAAAGCAAACTAAGAGAGAGTAGAATGCCTTATGACATTTCGCCTAAAGATATCAGCTTACGTAGACCTCTTTCTGTAACTACATCCTGACCACGTGAAGTCGCGGAATGGAATTACCAACTGCAACTGTGTATTGTATCTCGTACCTACTAGATCTTGTAACAACGGATGGATTCCAGAAACCGATCGTGTAGCACAGAAGTCGGATCCTTAGGTGCCCTATGGACAGCGAAAATTTCAACAGCATAAAATTAATCATTGGAATCCGCATTTGACTGTAATCCATAACTGGACACCTGAACGGGCGCATAGGCCCAGGCCCTTTTTTCTTATGGGCTCGCATTTGGTCCAATGGTGTGGCCTACTCTGTGCGCTTGAGGCACGCAGTTAACTTGCGCAGGTTATCCGACACCTATAGAATACGAAAAGAATAAGAAAGCAAATCGAATGAACCCGTTACGAAAAAAAAAAAGTACCAGAGGACCAAAGAGCGTGATAAGGAGACCATGTCGATATTGTTTTTATGTGCAGAGATGGGAAGATGACTATTTCAGTTACTTAATCTTGACGTAGCTAGTAAACTGATTGGCTGAGAGCAGTACTACTTTTGCAAGGATGGTGTAGTGTTTCATGGAGATTTAACAATAACGTTCATCAGCAAGGTGTCACAAGACAAGAGGAAATAGCAAGGCTGTTCTAGTTGTGCCGAGCATATGGAAAATTCTGCAATGAGAATTCTATGGGAAACCTGACATTTCCAGGAGAATGCACGACTAATGACAGGAAATGATATTAGTTCCAAATGTTAAAATCCAGACAAGATATATCTCGTGGTGCTGTCCTGGGGATCGTTGAACTTTTTTAAATGAGCGATCGTTATCGTATCTCCTGGACAGCGAAGAGCTCCGCTCGGAGAACGGATTTTAAATCTGTCTGTCTTTAAACAAATGGACTTGATTATCACAGTGACTCTATCTCCTGAAATTCTCTGTTATTCCGGAACATATCCGAAAGCGATCTACCAGTGATATGCCAAATGCTGAATTCGTAGGTGAAACCTCTGGATGTGGATGGTTGTGCGCTCCTAAGCCGTTGGACCAATAAAATCACAGTATTTTGTACAAAAAGTTCGACGTAGCTTGAGGTTGTCATCCTAAGTAATCATTCTATCGATAACAAATAACATTGTTTCGTTCCAATTAGCTCAAGAGAACAGTTGCCTTTTTCTTGCGACGGAACTGTCTCGCGTAAATTATCATATGCTGATTTGGGAGAGTAATAGATGCTATTGCTGTAGATGACATTTTTATTTCACTATTTCGAATAACTTGACTACATTGCATTAAAATACATGTGTTTCTGCCGCATTTTATACCATAATCCCTGTATCTCGCATGAAGTACATAGTACAGCCTCTGTATATTCATACTATGAAAAGTTCCTCGTTCAATTGTATCTGCTCACTATATATCAGTCCCTTTCATGCTCGTTTCCATAACTACATTTATTGTATATCTTACTTTTTCTTGGTGATCGATTCGGCGTGCAACGCTTGTTTTACAGATACCTTCAGATACAATGCGATGATATACAGCTTACTTCGGATATTGGTTCGTCTATAATACGTAGATACTGCATCAAAGCTGACTTGTTCGGCAAAGACGGTGTAATGCCATTTTTTTTTTTTTTGCACACTCTTACCTGTGCGCGGTTTCAACCGAAATCGAAATCGTTGCGCTTCGGCTGACACAGCGCACTTAAGTCACCAAGAAAATGACTGAGCTTTTCTTTGACGTGACAGGGTACTCTTTTTTACCTGCCCGAAGACAGCACACCACGTGCCTAACGAGAGGCTTGTTGACAGTTCCTTACTGCCTAGCCCCAATATGAGGCGGTTGTTGTTGCTGTTGCGGTCGTTGTAATGAGACGGGTCTTGACTCTAGCTGATGTCCATTTTCCATGTAGGCAACTAAAATCCTTCTCATGTTTCTTCCCGCGTTCACATCACGGTTCCAGAACTATACAATTTAAGGACAACACAATAATAGCTCTGATAACACTTACTAATGGTCTGGGAGCTTGATCATCCGCAGCTTGTCCCAACTGATGGTGGTGGCACACCTTAATCGGATACACGCTGCTGCGATTGTCTGTGACGGCTGTATTAAAGATCCAGTTAGAAAAACAAGTATGCAATCTGATATTTACTTGCCTAACGGTCGAAGTTCTGGGCATTGTGATGTCGGATGCATCGTTCGTTCGTTCTCATCGAGGCAATATCGTCTGGGTCGCCCAGCCCCGACAAAGCGAATTACTTTGGTCCTGTTGATGGAGTCAATTTTCGAACATTCGCAGCAGTTTGATACATACTCATGTGGACATCGTGCTGTTGGTGCTCGAAACTGTTCTGTGTCGTGGTCGCAGTTGGAACACACCTTGCTTGTGTTGTATTCATCGACCAGAACAACGAGGGCGTGTCTTGCGAGAACTCGCCGGAACGTCTAGTATTTGGGAATGCGTGAGACTTTTCTGAAAAACTTGTAAATGCTGACCTTCACTGGAACTGGACCCTGGCCCCGCGTTGTAGGTCGCAAATCCGCGTCACCGTATGCAATGATTGCTGGTTGTTCTGGACGAGGATGTTGTCGGCGTGCCTTGCGACGGCGATGCTTCCGCGATGATGGGGTCGACTTGTAGTGTGGTCGTACGTCCGGCTTTTGTAGATAAGTTAGCATAATGTGAAATCTTTAGAGACTTACGTGTCGGGGTGTCCAATTGGCAATGCGATCAGCCAGCACG
>JNDT01001336.1:0-10945 GCA_000697055.1 Saksenaea vasiformis B4078
ATAATGTCCGAATAAGTGAGCTTTTTCCAAAATATCTCTTTTTTCATTTTTAGGAGGTTCCAATGTATTTTCCAGCAATTGAGCTGCGCGATTTGTATGTTTGGACGTCGTGTTACTTTCAGAGTAGATCAGGGTATTACCCCCCTTCGAATCTTTTTCATCATGAAAAAGCCAGGAAAGACGATCAGGTAGAACATTTTTCAAACCTGGTAAATGAACCACGTCAAAGTTATAACTAAATAACATGTCTGACCAATTGATCAACATAGAATTCAACTCTTTTTGCGTTTGTAGATAGGTAAGAGCCTTGTAATCGGTGTAAGGAATAAACTTGTTATCCCATAGGTACTTATGAAATTTTTTCAATGCAAAAATGACTCCGAGTAGTTCCTGTTTGGTAACGAAATAGTTGCATTCAGATTTAGTAAGTGAATGAGCCATAAATGTGATGAGGTATTTGCAGTTGTCATATTTTTGGTACAGAACAGCGCCTATGCCCACATTAGATGCATCCGTTGCCACATGAAAAGTTTGTGACATATCAGGATAATGTAAGATAGGGGCATGCCATAATGCATATTTCAGATTATCAAACGCCATTTGATGTTCTTGTTTCCATAACACTTGGACATTTTTTGCATTATGTAACTGATCTAATGGTGCTGTGATTTCTGAGATCTTAGGGATATGTGTCCAAAAATAATTGATGAGGCCAAGATATGCTTGAATATCCTTAGATGAGCGAGGTGTGGGCCACTTTTGGATGTTTAAAACTTTTCATTGATCTGGACAAATCCCTTCTGAAGAAATACAGAATCCTAAAAGATATATGCACTTTTGCATAAAGAAACATTTCTTTGGTTGCAAGATCAGGTTAACATTTGTGAGGATGTCAATCACAGTTTTGACATGTTCCGCATGGTCTGTGAGATTTGTCGAGAAGACTATAATGTCATCTACAAAGGTAGTGACAAATGCCAGGTCTCGAAATAAGATATCCATGATGCGTTGAAATTTTGAAAATATTGACTTCAAGCCAAATGGACAACTATGAAACATATAACGGGTACCATCTACTGAAGTAAAGGCAGTTTTGTGTTGATCATCTGGATGGATCAGAAAATGTGTAAATGCACTTGTAAGATCAAGAGTGCTGAACACATTGCCTCCAGCTAGTTAATCATAAATATCACATACGAGAGGAATATGATAATGATCATCTTTAAGATATTGATTGATCAATCGTGGATCTAAACATGGACGAATGCTAGTGTACTTTCCATGTTCATCTTTCTTTGGAGCAATGGTAAGAGGACTATTCCACTGGTTATCAGCATGTGCTGGCACTTCAATAATGGTGCCTTCAGCTTTCCATTGCTCAATAGTATTTTTTATGATTTCTTTTGCTTTGTATGGAATGTCATATTGATGGCAGTGACATACGATGGCATCTGGTGTTGGAATGGTGACAACAGCTTCTGGAACAGTGCAAAATGAGTCTTTGGGAATTTTCACATTTGCTTCCAAACTAAGAGTGATGTGTTTCAGGAAAGTGGCTTGCTCAGCTTCTGTTTCTGCAGGCGAATTGTTTGGTTCAGGGGCATCATCAACCTTTTCTTCTTCGTCTTCTTCCAATGAATCTTTCCATGTACTGGTTAAACCTACATAACTGATTCCAAATAAAGGCATTAGGTCAGTACCAATGCTGGCTGGTATGCCGTTAAATAATTCCATGACTTCAAAGGAGCACTTTAGATGTTTACCATCATACCATACATCAGTATCAATGGTTGTTCCTACACATCATATTTTTGATTGTACATCAGCGAGTTGAATCATGCCTGATTGCATTTCGTATTTTATGTTATTTATTTTACAAAAGTTGACATCGAGAGCTGAGAAATTTGCACCTCCATCCAACAGTGCTTTTACCTGTTGACCCTCTATAGTGACGTGAATCAGCATTTGTGTCAACTCGTTTTCTTTTGTGTCAATTTGACCATTACGAGATAACTTATAAGGCAAGGCATCATCGAGGTCCATGTTGTTTACAACACAGTGTGCTGACCAGTTGACCTTGGCTTGGCCATATTGTTTGGCTTTGTGGTCCCGGTATTCTTGACAGGTGTGGCCATGCGCCCACAGTTTGCCACAGAATGTGCATATGTTTTTCTTTTGTTGTGCTTTTTGAGTATTAGCTGGGTTGTGTCTGGATTGGTTTACACTACTCACAAATGGCTTATTGCCATGGAACTGCTTTTTGTGATGTAGATGGGTACTGTTGCCCTCATCCTCATGGAAACGCTTCTCAGAATCAGAACTTTGAAAGTGCAAACCAGCGACGTATTCGCACATGTCGTCCAACGACTGTTTTGTAAATTTGGGTCCAAACTTAGTCAAGACCAAGTTGAACGCCTCATCCTTATGTACAAGTGATGAAAGTAAAGCGACTATCATTGGAACGTGATATTGATTCAAGCCAGTTTCAATGCTTCTTTGGTGGAAGCGCTGGACATATGTTTGAAGTAGTTCTCCCCTTTTTTGGCGCATGCAGATAACAGTCTCCATACCATGAAGTTTCTGCTCAGGCGTGTCAAACTTATCCACAATTTTGGTGCACATTTTGAGCCATCTGATCGAGGGCGAATTTCTTATTTCATTGTCAAACCAGATCATTTGAGCATCATCAAAAGACTTAGGGAGAAGACATTTCCAATGTTCTTCCACAGGCAAGTTACAAGCGTGCAGCTCTTTTTCGAATGCTCTCAAAAGCATTTCAGCAGAGATGTGCACAATTTTACCATTATGCCAGTGTGGTGTTCCCACAATTTGAAGTACAGGAAGATCGCAAGAGATATAGTGGCCCTCCGAAGGAGAAGGTCCATCCACTGATCGGGTCCTGTTATTGATGGCCACTTGCTTGGCAGCCAACTCCTCCCAAGTAAAAAACTCAGGACAGTTTAGGTGGCTGACCTTACAAACTTGGCAGTAAGCTTCCACTTCTGCCTTGGCCTCTTGTAGGGCATTGAGAGCCCTGGTTCTTTCTCCAGATCCAGCACGATTTAGGACAAAGTCCTGATACTCATTCTCACAAGCAGAGGCTTACGATTGCAATGCACAGTACACAGCCAAAGCTTTACCTTCGGGGCTTACTATACTAGACAAGGTAATGGAACTGGTAGTGGAGAGTTGTTCCTGAGGCTGCGATTGGATTGAAAGACTGCTCAAGTTGAGCTTCATTCCATTTTCACCCATGGTAATGTCAGGTTGCTGATTGATGTTATCATTTATAGCAGACATTGTTGTTAAGTTGTTGTTGTTGTTGTTGTTTTTAAATGAAAATATAAAGGTTTGTTTTTTGATTTTTTTGTGATCAAGTGTATTGTAGTATTCACTGTAAAAAAATGTTGTATCATGACTGGAACTGATAAGTATAGTGAGACTGAAGGGTGTCATTTATTTCAGTAGAAAAGTAGACCAGGAACTAATTACTAGCTATGGCTGTATTTATATGATCAGAGATCATGTCTATTATATTGACATAGTGATAGATTATATCTCAGATATGACAGATATAAAAATAATTAAAAAAAAACTTTCTACTAATAATAATTATATTATAATATTATATATTATAATAGTTATATATTAGTTTAGTAATAGCTTTCAATAGCAGATACTTTTATAGATTTAAACTAAGATATTTTCTCTATAGTTATACTAAAATATCTATAACTATATTGAAATATTTAATAATAACTTATATACTAAATAGTTACTAGATAATTACTAAATCTATAACTAGAAAGTATCTTTACAAATATTTTAGTTTTATAAAATCTTTTTTCTACTATCTAAGACATCAAAATGCCACTTTTCTTTTTGCTATTCTTGGTACTGCTGAGAAATGATGTCACACTAGCGTCAAATGTGTTAGCCCAGTTAGCTCAGTCGGTAGAGCGTTGGGCTTTTAACCCAAATGTCGAGGGTTCGAGCCCCTCATTGGGCGAAATTATATTTTTTATGTATTTGTTGTGTCGTTTTCGTGGGGTGTCTGTACACAACTACTGTTTTGGCTATAAGTTCAATCAAGCTGGTAAGGGATCACCAAAGATAATCGTAAACAGAAGAAATAAAAATAAGATAAACGGATGATCTTTATTGCACAAACTACACAGGATATTTATATATATTATTTTTTCTATTGTTTTCTATGAACAAAAGATGCGAGAAGTGTCTAAGAACTTCTTGGAAGTTAATCGCAACTTCGAGAACTTCCTGGAAGTTCTTCGGTAAAATAATTTTGCAGGTAAGGGTCTGACAATACCCCCTTCCAAGAATCTTGATCGTCCTCGAGCAAGAGGGACAAGAGGTAAGCCAAGTTGGAGAATTGGAGATCAGAGTGCATAGCAGTACAAGCAGCAGTAGGGTCATATCAGGTGTCTTGCAGGTCTTGGTTATTCTTGACATAAATGGGTCAAAGATGATCAGTGTAGACCCAAGAAGCATAAGGTTTACCATTCATGTCAGCCAGCTTGTAGATATCCGTGTTGTGATTACACTCAAGAACCTTGTAGGGTCCTTTCCAATTGTATTTGAGTCTGAACTTATTTTCGTGCCACATAAGGATGTGGTCGCCTGTGTTAAATACTTGTTGCTTTGTATGGAAGTCCCAGCAAGTCTTGTCTTTGATGCAATCAGCCTGAAATTTGTCTTGCACAAGTTCACGAGCTTGACGCAATTGGTGTATAGAGGGCATACGGCTGTGCACAATGTCTTGTTCATTGGTGGAGATATCACGTGTGACAAATGGGTGGAGGAAGTCGCTGGGGAGGACAGGGTCTTGACCATAGACGAGATAAAAGGGACTGACACCAGTGGTTTGATGTTTGCGGATGCAGGCAGCAAAAAGAGCAGCATTGATGTACTTGTCCCAATGATGGATTTCGCCATGAACATATTTGTGCAGCATTTGTTTAAGTATACCATTGGTCCATTTGCACTTGCCATTCGAACGTGGGTGAAATGCCGAGGTGAGGTTGTATTTGAGCTTGAGTCGGCCAAGGTAACTATTCAGGACTTTGGACAGGAAATTGGTTCTGCGATCAGTGACAATTTTGTGAGGGCAGCTGAAACAAGTGACAATTTCTTCATACAGGAATCGAGTGATCACTTCGCTGGTAGCATTGGGGATGGTGCGTGCAATTGGATAGCTTGTGTTGTAGTCAACAGCGACCAGTAGCCAGCGGTTACCATGGATAGTCGTGGGAAGTTCACCAATAAAGTCTAAATGCCAGTGGGTGAATGGCGGTGGGATCTTGGTGAGATGCATGGGCAAGTGGTGGGCGTTGCAGTCAGCATTAGAGGCGAGTTGGCATTTGGGGCACTGTGATAACCAGGTCTTAATATCCTCCTTCATATCGGGCCACCACCATCGTTTTCGAATAATGTCATATACAGTCGTCATACCTTGATGGCCAAAACTATGATGAACATGTTGGACAGTATCAGCACATCAGGCAAAAGGCAGGAATTGTATTTCCTTGATGGTGTCTCCAATCTTGACTTTACAGAAAACTTTACCATTGCAGACCACAAACGTATCCCTGCGTTGAGCCATCAGGTCCTTGTATGAAGGTGGCCAATTCTCTTCAGGTTGGACATAGAAGCGCGGCCAATCAGACTCTTGAATTGCCTTCTTTGCAACTGCGTACAAGTGATCGGGTTCCATGGTTGAGGCAGTGGGCATACAATCGGGACCATCCCGTTGAGAAAGCAGGTCGGGGATGTGATTCTCCTTACTGGGCTTATACACAATGTTCAGATCATATAGTTCAAGTTCAGCAATCCACCGAGTCAGGCGAGGCGTTGGCTTCTGTTGGGATCAGAAGTACTTGAGAGGGTGATGGTCCATGTATACTGTATACAGCCGTCCTTCAACGAAGCATCGCCAGGTTCATAATGCATGTAGGATACCCAACAGTTCGCGTTCTTGAGCCAGGTAGTTCCATTCCGCTGAGGACAACTTCTTGGATTCGAAAGCCAGTGGGTGTAGATTACCATTAGATCCCTGCTGGAGGAGGACTGCACCAATTCTGAAGTCTGAGGCATCTGTTTTGATTACATACAGTAATTCCAGGTTCAGGGGCTGGAGAACTGGCGCATGCATCATGTGGGACTTGATTTCTTCGAACGCATCCTGGCATTCAGGGGTCCAAACAATTGGTCTCCTCTTTGCACTGATGCCCTTCGTCAAGTCGGTCAGTGGAGCCACAATGCTCACGAAGTTCTTGATGAACCGTCAATAATGAGAACTGAGACCAATGAATTGGCGCACCTCTTGGACGTTTGTTGGTTGTGGCCATTCTTGAATCGCTTTGACCTTGGCCTTGGAGGGTGAGATACCATCAGCGCTAACCTGGAAGCCTATGAACTCCAAAGAGTGCTTATTGAACTCGCACTTCTTCAGGTTGGCATATAATTTGGCTTCACAAAGTCATTCAAGGACCAGACGGACGTGCTTGTGATGTTCCTCCTTGCTTTGACTATAAATAAGAATGTCGTCAAGGTACATGAACGCGAACTTGTCTAAGTAATCGCCCAGGACAGAGTTCATGAGTTGTTGAAACGTCAGTGGTGCATTCATAAGACTGAAGGGGAGTACCAGGAATTTGAAAGAGCTGTATCTTGTATTAAATGCTGTTTTAGGGACATCTTCAGGATGGATCTTGACTTGGTGATAGCCACTCTTGAGATCAATACTGGAGAAGTATCTCGCTTTGCCTAGTCATTCGAGGCACTCATCGATTCGTGGCAGAGGATGTGAGTTCCATTGGGTCACCTGGTTGATGGCGCGGTAGTCAATGCACATTCACATGGAGCCATCCTTTTTTCGAACGAACAGCACAGAAGCACCCCAGGGTGAACTGCTTGGTCAGATCAGTTTGAGGTCGAGGAGTTTGCATAGTTGTTTCTGAAGTTTGTCTAATTCTAAGGGACTCATCTTGAATGGCTGACGATTGATGGGAAGTGCATCTCCAGTGTCAATTACATGTTCCACATCGTGGTCAGGTGGTAGTCCTGGCAGAGTATCCTTGAAGACGTCAGTGAAATCATTGAACATTGTGTCAAAATTACCATTGTTGTCGCGTTCCTGGTCGTTGGTACAGTATGCCACAAAGATTTTGTCAACTTGGCCCTTGCGTTCCATTCATTCCAGTTGTCAGTGGGAGATCAGGGAAGCTACATTATCCCGACATTCGTCATAGTGCGTGATTGGCGTCAGGGCGTAACATAGGTTGCCTTGAACCAGTTCCCAAGTGCCATTCATCCAATCCATTGGAATGGGAGCCACGTACTTGAACCAATCTTGACCGAGGATGATATCGAATTTTGTGTCCAGAACATATGCTTGCCAAGTCTGACGGAAACCACCAGCCATTTCCAGATCGAAAGTTGCCTTGGTGTTGATATCCAGTGTGTGGCCTCCAGCTGTTTTGACACATCATCCCCAAATCTTTTTGCACCTTGCGCCTTGACACATTCTGGGAGAGATGTATGAGGCGCTAGCACCAGTGTCCAACAAGACAGTTGCTGACTTACCATTACAGACCATAGAGTACAAGGGCAAATCGCTGTTCTTTATTGTGTTTAATTCATCAATATGTTTGAGGTCATCTTGGATGTTTCTAGCTAGCAGGTTCTCTTCTGAGTACACGGCTTGTTTCCCAGACAGATCGATCAGTGGCGCCTTGGAGTCTGCCATGGTGTGAAGGGATGGTCGTTTGTGTGAAGGGACTCCCTTTAATCCTGACGCGCTTGGCCTTTTAAATGGTCAGAACGATCTGAAACGCGAGGCTGGAAATGTAGTTCGTCTGGTAGTGTTGGCAGAGTGCAATTGCAGGCGAGGTGACCAGTGTTACCACAATTGAAGCAGGCCCTCAGTCGTTGGTAGGTCGATTGGGGGGCTTGACGTTGCCAGGGATACATTTCATTGCAGAATCAGTAGTTGCTCTTGGGAGTAATCGCATCCAAGTCCATTACTTCTGGGCCATTGGGTGGATAGGCCATATTCAAGGGACCTCCAAACATGGTGCGGCCTCAGAGACCTTGAGCGCATTCCTCAGCTGCTTCAAATGCTTTGGCTGCTCTGTAAGCCTCAACCAATGTCTGAGGATTCTTCAAAAGAACTTGCAGACGGGCAGTGTACTGCAATCTCTGAATGAAGTGATCCACTGCGTCTTCCTCGTACATATCTTGAAGGTTGAGCATGATATTATGGAAGGTAACAATATACTTGTGGATGGACCGGGTTTGCTGGAGTTCCTTAATTCATTGCCTAGCCAGTTTGGAAGCGTTGCTGGGCTTGAACTCAGCTCAGAAAAGATCCTTGAAGTCTTGCCAAGTGGTGGGAACAGAGTTCTCTCTGTTCTCATTGATCATTGTTTCTAAATGCCGCCACCAGGTTGTGGCTGATTCTCAGAGCAAAGTCGATGCGTAGAGAATCCGTTGCTCTTCGTTGAGTCCAGAAAGGTTGGCAAATTTCTCAAATGTGTGTAGCCATGCTTCCACAACAGTGGACGATCGTTCACCCTTGAAGATATCAGGTTTTACAGGTCGCACGCTTTTGGGAAGCTCATTGTCAGTAGGTTGTCGAAGGTTTACTTCTTGTTGCATATGTTGAAGTTCAGTCTGTTGTTCTTGAATCAGTTCAAGCATTCAGGCCATCGCGGCCATCATATTCTGAGTGTTCTGTTCAGCCATTGTCATTTGCATTGTAAGATATCATTGTTCAGCAGTATCGGTGGGTTCATTGGTCATCAGCTACCAATTGTTGTTTTCATGGGGTGTCCGTACACAACTACTGTTTTGGCTATAAGTCCAATCAAGCTGGTAAGGGATCACCAAAGATAATCATAAACAGAAGAAATAAAAATAAGATAAACGGATGATCTTTATTGTACAAACTACACGGGATATTTATATACATTATTTTTTCTATTGTTTTCTATGAACAGAAGATGTGAGAAGTGTCTAAGAACTTCTTGGAAGTTAATCGCAACTTTGAGAACTTCCTGGAAGTTCTTCAGTAAAATAATTTTGCAGGTAAGGGTCCGACAGTTGTTTCTGTTGTCATATTGATGTCGTACCCAGAAGACCTCAGCCAATCGGATCCCGAATCACAAAAGGCAACTCGGCCTTCAACCATAAACAGCACGTAGCACAAGAAGTCTTGACTGAAATCCATTTCCCTTTGAAGACGCTCTGCCATATTTACATTTTTATATTCTCTACTGACGTTCTCATATAATTATAGATTTAGAAAAGACATATAAGCACAAACATTCATAACGAATAAAGGCATCATCTGTTTCTGTTATTCTTTTATTCTCTGACGCTATTCAAGTTAACTTCCATGGCCATTGATTGGACCAGCCAAAAAGAAGCATGACAATTGGTAGCTGATGAATAATTTTGATCTACCCGACTCCTTTAAAACATACTGTATACAAGAAGACCTCACTGACGAGGAAGAAATGAACCCACAACTGACAAAAGAAGGAGAAATGGAGAAACTCCTAAAGGTGGTCACATGCCTATTGGAACAGCAAGCAGCACCTGCATTTCGTATCAAAGCTCATGCACCTGACACGTTCCAAGGAGAGTGAACAGCCTACATGGCAGAAGCATGGATACGATCAGTGGAGCAATATGCTGAGATGGGACGATTACCTGACTTGGAAAAAATAAGCTATGCAACATCACTCCTGTGAGGCGAGGCTGAACTCTGGTGGCGACAGTGCAAACAATTTGGAGCACCAATCTATGAATGGGCTGAATTTCAGAAGGCGGTCCTTCAAGAGTTTTGACCACCCAATGCAACACAAGTGGCTCACAACCAATTGGCAGTGTTATGACAGGACGGCTCTGTCACAGACTATGTGTCAGCATTTAGGAGCGTCTGTGTGGAAATACCAACCATGACAGATGAAGAAGCATTGGATCGCTTCACGAGGGGACTACAGGACGAAGTGCGTGTACATGTGGTAACTAGATATCCAACCACATCAGCTGAAGCAGAGTACATGGCATTGGCTTATGAGAGCACGAAAATCATGCAACATTTGATTGTTAATCTGCAGGCATCTGCGACTGCACGCTATGAGGAACCACAGTACGGTCATAGTAGTGAGGTGGCGCCAATGGATTTAGATGCTGTCCATTTCCGTCGCCAACAAAACAGGCGGTTTTCTCCTAGATATCAAGGAAACCAGCAAGAATCAACTATGAGACGCAATGGTGATAATAATCCATGGTGTTTCAATTGTGGTGGTATTGGCCATATGGCATGTTCCTGCTCCTCAGGTGAACTTCCCAATCACATATGCTACTGGCCAAGACGTCAAGAACAAACAAGCAACGATTTAAAAGAGAATGCACAGCGGATTTAAAGGGAGTCCCTCTGCGCATACAACAAAACTTGAAAAGCTCCCTACATATGGTCCAGTCAGCACTGAAGACAGAAAGTGATCTGATCGATCTATCAGATGGACAAACTCCAACGTCCCTGGAAGAAATAGTAGAAATCGATGCAGACGTGCACCACATCAATTCTTTAAATTCAATAAAAGACACCGATCTACCACTGTATTTCATGTTGTGCAATGGGAAAGGTGCAGAAGTATTGCTCGATACTGGTGCAAGTGCATCTTACATCTCACCCTGAATGTGTTCTGGTCTCAAGAGTGAACCTATATGGGGGCGAGAAGTAGAAACAGCTGGAGGTCATACAACCCAAATTGATTCCATGGTAAAATTCAATCTTTCAATGGCGGATGGTTTTCAACAAGAATGGAAGGCCTACATATTTGACACGAGTTCAACATCATCCTAGGTTGGGATTGGTTCAAACAAGTCAAGCCTGAACCAGACTGGCAGTATGATG